>JAQFYZ010000042.1:0-92882 GCA_034695085.1 Cylindroiulus punctatus
CAGTCTTGATTCCAATTTATTACAATGAAAATAGTCCAATTCCATTTGATGGGGACAATTGGACTGTCCTATCAATGGCCACGACATCCCTGTACGAATCCCTATAAGTTTACTAAATCATTAATTTATGAGAATCAGCTAAATATACGAAAGGTTTAATTAATTACCTCGATAAATAAGGGAATTTTTGAGGTGAGATCAACTTACTCGTCAATATCAGTCTTGATTCCAATTTATTACAATGAAAATAGTCCAATTCCATTTGATGGGGACAATTGGACTGTCCTATCAATGGCCACGACATCCCTGTACGAATCCCTATAAGGTTACTATATATCAATTTATGAGAATCAGCTAAATATACGAAGCCGAAGTTATCGGACACCGTAACAATGGACAAAATGGAAAAAAAGACAAAAATAAAACAAGTTTGAAAACCCATAAAACTAACCTTAGTTGCTGAAAAACACGAAAAACTGCCCTAAATATGCAAAAAAGCTAAACTAACCCAAGTTGGAAAAACCTATAAAACTAATTTAAGTCGGTGAAAAACACACGAGAAACTAACCTACATTAAATGGGCAAAAAAGGCAAAAATAACCAAGTTGGAAAACCCATTAAACTAACCTAACTGGGTAAAAAAACACGAAAAAGTTACCTAAATGCAAGAAAGCATAAAACTAACAAATTTGGAAAAACCTGTAAAACTAATTTAAGTCGGTGAAAAACACACAAAAAACTAACCTAAATATGCAAAAAATTAAAAGTAAACGAAGTTGGAAAACCCATAAAACGAAAATAAGTTGGGTGTAAAACACGAAAAACTAACCTAAAAAAAAGCAATAGATTTTTCAAAAAAAGGTAGAAAATCCACCATCGATTTCTTACATTTTTATAACGGAATATGAAAGTACACTACCATACAAATGTAATGGGCCTGAAAGCAGTTCATTTTATCAACAACATTGGCTTTTATAGCCAAAATAAAATTTTATACAAATTTTCCCATATAGTTCGAAAGTTTATTTTGACTGTAACAGCCAAACCACTATAAAATGAGCTGCTTTAGGGTCTATTGCATTCGTATCGTTCCATACTTTCATATTTTGCCATAAAAAGTTAATAAATCGAAGGTAAAATTTTTTTCCATTTTATGAAAAAAAAAGCAAAGAAATGGTGAGAAATGCACCGTCGAGTTCTTAAATTTTATAACGGACGACGGAATAACCCAAAAAATTAATCTAATTTGGTCAAATACATAAATAGGAAAAAAACAAACTTACGAACTTACCAGGTAATTTCCATGTTGACTACTGTCCAGCACACTACTGGCCCACTAAAACTACGTCAGATCATCCCACTAATCAACTGCCCCCCCCCCCCCTTGGTTAAGATGGTACAGCTATTTCTTTTCAAGCAATCCTATTTTCTATTCAGCTAGTGATGGTCATCCTTGTAATTTATGCGATTTTAGATTTTCTGAAGCAAACAGACGAAAGATTTCCTCCAACTCTCATTAATAAATTTATTTCAAAATAGAAGCAAATTAATCGTTTGTACAGTTTCAGTGATAAAGCTATTTGACTGAGTGAGTTTCTTAATTAACAACTACTCCGATGTTAATTAAGCTACTGGCACAACTTTGATCCTGCGCCACACAATCGATCTGACTTAGAAAAACCACAAATAGGAAACTTCTCAACCAAAAAATGTACAAACCCTGAAAATGGCAAATCATCGGCATTTGACTGCGTCAAAGAGGAACGGTTGAACCTGAAGAATAATAAAAATGTAGCGCTATTCCATAGCACACATTACCTGTACAAGCTTTATACAATAGGTATGAGGTGGGATCAACGACGTAGTGAACGTGCAAACAGTGTAAGGATATCCTTCGGTTATGTCACTATATATAGTCCTAACAAGGACGCAACAATTGCTAATTAAATAAACCCAGGTTTGGAACTTCCAAGGATCCCCCCAGTGGCACAGCCGTGGCGTTGTTTACTTCCTTCAGCTTATTGGAAATAGTTTGACGAATACGGACAACAGACGTGTCAGGAAAAACGCCGAGTGTGTAATCTGCCAAAATACATGCAACAATCACACATTTCTATGCAAATAGCGTATACAAATCACAAAAACAACATGTACAATCAGAAAAAGTGCTCACCGACTACCGCATTTAGCCTGCCGCACTCCAGAGGATCCTTCTGTTGTCCACCACATGACGAGTGTCGCCTTCTTCCAGTTACAGATCGGCCCTTCAGCTCCTCCTTACTAAACACTAACATCAAAAGGCCACGGACAAATCGTGTAGGACTGTCCGATGTTGTGGCCAGCAACAAATCCAGTTTCCTCTTATCCACCATAATTTCGTTGCCGATGTCAGTCTACAACAAATCAGGCTCAAAGATGCTCGCAAAATGGTATCTGAAATGAGGCTAGATCATGAAGGTATTTTTCCATGCTTACCAGTTCGGCGTCCTCATCCGTAGTGTCATAGTCATAAAGGCGTGGTCGGCTCAGAGAACCCTCAAAGCTGTCTTGGGACTCAGTTCCCCACAAACGGCTTACGCTCAAAGAGCCAAAATGAGTCATTGTCCCATTATCCAACAACTGTACCTCCAGGTCTAAAAAACAAGTAAACATGGTCTCAGGGCGAGAGTCAAGTGTGGATGACAAAAACTAGAGAAAAATGTGTAGTTGCTGAACAATTTCACTGGAATTGAGTTGTCGATCACCTGAAATTATGAATGACAAATATCTTTCTGAAAAAATTGCAACACAAGTCTTGACATTTTGTATACTTACAGTTTATGGTGAGCCCTCAATACCAAATTCACGATTATAAGGGAGGAAGTTAAATCACGTCTAGGCACAAAATAGGATTAATAGATTATAAATCATGTTTATATTTTCTCGTTGTTGCAATATTGCTTCTGCAAAACCTGTATTGGTCACTCGAAATATGAAATGGCAGACCACTTTAATGACCAATTATACGCGCGTATGTAGCGACACATGCCTATATACAGACGAAGTTAAAATAGTTTTGAACAAACTTCATTTAAAAAATATTCCTCAGGCTCGCCTAATATAATCTAGAAAAACATTAAACATAAAAAAAAATTTGTTAAGATTCTGAGAACGAAAATATACGTTAAGTGATCAGAGTAACCGTGCATTACTCGTTCGAAAAGATACCAGCACTATGAACCCGAATGAACTCCCTTCAGTCTCCAGTTTCTTATCCATCATCATCTGAATGTAGATTATTGATTCATGGAATGGTAAACACCACGGAATGCTTTAGCCTGCATTAGCGTCTAAAACTGTCCTCGTTCGTGTAATTGGCCATGCACTGTTGGCAGCGGTAGAAAGTTTGCATGGTTTCGTGGTAGCATCATGTACGTGTTTATGCATGTTGGAAGAATTGCTGATCACCTTATAGCAAATGAGACTGGGTCGTGGCAAGTTCCAAGATCCTGAAATTCAGACAAAAAAAGTCTGGATTGAAAACGTCTGCTCTTCTGAAATCGTCTTCTTCAGCCAGAATTCCGGAAAATATTTAGTGTTAGCAGGAGAAAGTAAAAGTTAAGATGGAAGAGATGATCTTTTGAAGAAAAGGAAGACTGAAGGAAGCCAAAAACCCAGAATATGCTAGTCGACACAATTTGCACCAACAACAATAATTGGTACAAAATGTTATCTGCCACCATGTACCTTAGACTATTAACCAGACACCTTTTAATGTATTGATAGCTTATGAACAGGGATTACTGCCATAAAAGGATAAGTAATATCAGGAAAGATAGGTAAGGATTAGAAAGGCTTTTGTGACTTCCAAGTTTTCTGACATCTGTAAAAAATATTAATATTTCATTACATAAAGCAATTAAGTTGTTCAAATTTTTGAATTCTTCAGTGGCATTATTGAAAACGACTCACATCAGGTTTACTCACTGGTCATGCATGGTTTTATCTTGCAATTTGATCCAGCTCCATATTTATACCAAGTAGCGTGTCACGGTTATTTGTTATATCTGTGACTTTTTGTTACTGCATTGACATTTACCGGTATCTAAAGTCATGCGTTACTTTAACTTACTTAAAGAAAAAGTTGGTATCAAACGCAGGTATTTTAGGCACATCTATAAAAAGCACCATATGGAAAGGGCTACCACTCCCTTCGTGACCCCAGTTGCAACACAAATTACTGGCATCTTCAAATGTTAAACAACAAACTTCGCAAATATTTAAATTAAATAGTTTTAGTGCAAAACGTGGCATTCGAATATTAAAAAATACCAACTGTATTTTTGATCATCACTCCATAACTGTCTCAGAACCTTCGGGTGAATATTAACTTTAAAATAATAGAACAATCGTTTAGAATGGACAATTCAATTCAATAACTTTTGCGAATCAATTGAAATATTTCCCAAAATTATTTAAGTTTTCATTAACTTTCAGACTGCATATACAACTCTCACCTTTCTCTGTCGTTTTAAAAGTAATGTTAAAAGTAGGCACACTTTAAAGCAAGTTCTGTTCAGTTCTCAATCTGTATAACCATTCTAACAGTACTGCATTCCCATTGCAAAGCGACAATGAAATGATATATGGAGACTCCCTATATTCCCAAACGGTAAAAATAGACAAAAACATGAATTTTGATACAACTGATTTGTATTTACCATTTTCTTTTAAAAAGCTACGTCATTTTTTTTTGTACTTTGATTTTTGTCAGGAAAATTCAACCATCTACCTACCGATATTTCATTTTACATAAAATTCATCATCATCACATACGACCAGAAATAAAGAAAAAACAAAGGAAAGGCTACACCCCAAAAGAAATATCCCTCTATATTTTCTGTATACAATTATAATCAATGAACACTCAAATTGAAAAGTAAGGAGAAATAAATGCAATTCTAGTATATATTCGTGGATATTTTTTTTTCTTTCTCGCTTAAAATCAACACTATAACCGATGAATTTTGAAATGAGCTTGAAAAGCAACCAAACCCCACCAAAGCCTTTGTGGTTCACGAGTTTCTTTGCTCAAGGAGCCCATTTCCAAGATATGAATTAGAAAAAAGAATTACGCCCAAATGTCCATCATTCAAACCAATGTAAAAAGTATGAACTAATGTGATTGACTGAACATTTTCTGTTACAACATCGCTAGTAAAAAGAAATGCCAGCGGGGTTGCAGTATTCCAGAAGTTAGGATTGTGACCTTATATCTCTTAGCAGATTTTATATTCAATCGTAACAAATGTGTCAGAATAATATATAGCTAATAGCTAAATATTGAGCAAAAGGATTAACACAATCAAATTAAAAATGAATGTTAGAAATCGTTGAAATGGTTACAGGATATTGTACACATCGAGCAATATCGACATTTGGACAATAATTTTAAGTCGAAGCGACTACAACATTAAAAAACAATTGCTACTCCGTCTGTCTGTGCTTAATGTCCAGCTAGGCAAAACCTAGACTTAACAAATTCTCCGATTGCATTACTCTTTACAGATCGACTGCATAAGCAGAAAAAATTGCAACAGTCACATTAATGCATACTCGACGAGTTACATCTCTAGAAAGGTTTTAAACAAAAAGAGGCACAAATTCACACGAATAATCACAATTATGATTCCCCATTTGATGCGCATGATAGGCACTTCTAGTTATGGAAAGAACATAAAAAACGCGACTTTCAATTGTTCGGCTAAAGTGAAGTTTCGCAAAGCCAAAGATACATTATTGCACGGGTACGGCACAAAAACAAAACGTTTTTGGCTGCTTCTTGGTTGGGTCAAATCGTATTGGAATGCTAGCAGGATTGCATTGCTCAATGATAAATCAGTGGCGAAAAACTCCTTCAAGAAGGACGTCATGAAAGCATTCGGTCGCATACATTCTCAACACATCACCACTCACTTGTTTCGTGGCAACTTGTCATAACAACATGGCAGAGGATTGTGATAGTCCAACGAAAACATGATAAACAGCACATTCGATTATTTTTCAGCCCATCATTTTAATCGGATCATTCACTGCCTTTCATGGAAGAATGAAAACGATGTTGTGGCTTAAGCCAAGAAAATAGGGGGTTTCACAAACCTAATCGCGCTCAAACTTCCGAAATAAATAATTCAGATTGGAATACTTTGTTTGGCAGTGAAAACCATGAACAAGGTTGAGAGAAAAAAAAGAGAATGTTTGAAATACAGAGCAGATTTTGCTGGTAGAAAGCTTGGGTCTTAAAAAAGTTTTTACAAATGTCACGAATCTTGTTGGTCAAAGTGGAAGAGAACCCACCAAAACTTCTGACCAATGTAGTATTTATTCCAGCGTCAATTCTAAAGTCAGGGTTTCTCGTGATTGAATCGTCACTAGGCACATATTCGCGGGTAAAAAGAACTCATACCGACGGATTTCTCTTAACCACAGATGACGCATATTTTTACTGGTTAAGGGAGGACGGATATGAAAGGTAGATGGAATTTGGCAACACATCTATTGCATGCAGTTAAAATGATTCTAAAAACATTAGCTGCACATAATGAAAAAGCACATAGGATCGTTTGCCCCTCAATTTCATCGTAAAAAAGCTAAAGCTACTCAGCTAACATTTCTGAATTCGATTAAACTCAAAAAAGAGATATAAAATCCATTTTGATTTTAAACTAGAAGCACCCATCACTGACACAAGCACACACACAAAAGTCAATTACGAGTTATCCTTATTAACCATTATTTTTAAACTCGTTCGAAAAACAAACAATAATAATAATTATAATAATAATAATAATAATTAAGCAACCGATTAAAACTAAAATACGAAGAAATATTCACGGGATAGTTTGACTAAGTGGTAAATAGCAATCCCATTACATGGGATACATAATATATGGATAAAGCTTCACGTTTCTCTGCAGACCAACCAAGGCAGCAATTAAAAAAATGAATAATAACATTTCCCAGAAAAAAAAATATACTATTGATTGAATTACGAAAAATAAAATAATACTTTACTACATTAAAACAGCTTGGTAAATCAAGGCGTGCAGTTCTCTCTGCAGACAAGCATTGCCCAGAATTGCATTAGGTTTTACAAACAAATGTTTGCCAGATGCTACCAATCAGTCTCATTTATATCTCGAATATATAGTGATCTTACTACGAAGTAGGAAATCTATACATCTCAACCAAACGATGCGATCAGTTTTAAAAACATTGGTCGATAATTAAAAAGTTCAAATTTTGAACGAGAACCGGTATGCATATTGTACGACAACCAACCATTGCCTCCAACTAGTTAAATTGCATTAGTTTAAAACTAAAGAGCCCTAATGTTCATCGAAAAACCAATAGAATAGTTATTTTACATAATTAAGGGCTAATTCCAGCATAAAGGGTAAATCATTCACCTGCAATATTAAATCATAATTTAAAAAATATTTCCTTTACAAAATATGTTTTAAAACAAACTTAAGTAAATTAATTTCAGAGAAGCTATTTAAAAACAATTAGGATCCAATTTTAGCACAGCATATTGTAATTTTAGTTACTTAAAAATTTACTGAAAGTACAAATATGCTACATCCACAATTTTTAGTATAAAAACTCCAATTGCATTGTCGTTTAGATGGTAGTCATCATGTCACTGGGAAAACGCTGCGTTTTGTATATTAAAAATACACTCAAATTAAAAGAGACAAAAAGGTTAAAACACAATTTTTGGACTAGTTATTGGTGAGATTACTTTCTGCATGGTTACTGATTATAAGCAACATATTTTGATAGAAATGTCGCCTGACAAAAAGGTTAAGGTTTCTAAAGGCAAAATAAACCTTGTGTCACAGGGAACGTACACACCTTCATTGGCCAAGCTTCACTTGAATTCATTGCAACTGTCGGTAACTTAAGAGTGGGTCATTGTCGCCATTTGATCCCACTGATGCTAGTAAAACTAATCTTTTACTAAATTAGCAAAGAAACAAAACTAGCAAGTAGGCATGCGCAAATGACAAAGGGGAAAGGCAGTAACCAAAAAAATACACAAAATCTATGTTGACTTTATCACAATAACTCACCACAATGAAAACGTTTCTGGTACATGCTCTCTGCTCTTTTTCTCAAAAACTAACACCAAGTGACCGACCTACCATCACCGACTGACCGATCAAAACCCTGCTTTCCTTTGAACACTGTAATTTTTTGTACCACTACTGTGTGTTTTAGTATAAAGATATGGGAAAACCCTTTTAGAAAGAAACAATTAGAAAAATAAGGATGAAATGATTCAATTTACCAAGAAGAGAATGGTTTAAATTGAAGAGTTGGAAGAAGAATCCATGACTCGCCCACATAAGACTATTCAAAAATGATGCGCAAAATCTTCAAGTTATATGCAAAGTCCATTTTGGCTTTATCGAGAGCAGGTTTATAAAAGGGCAATTAGAAAGTAAAGCTTTACAGGCGAGCAAGCTATGTCGACAAATATTTCAGTATTTGCAAAACATAGATACATAGTCACATGCTGAATTGAGCAATTATTATATTGTTATACAAGGTTTTGTATACCCTTGTCAACAAAGTTGGCTGCCAAGTAGCATAGCCACAATGTTACAAGATGGATAGGCTAGCAAAAATGTCAAGATGGGTACCTGATGCTAACTGAAATACGCAAAACAGAAAGAATGGGATTTTACGTCTCTATCACAAAAGTGGGAACGAATTTCTGGACCATACTGTGGCGGCCGCTGAACTTTTGACGGTAACATTTTTAACTAAGGTATAAAAAATCTCATATAACAATGTAATAAATACCTTAATTGAGGATAAGACTGTCATGAAGTAGCTTAGATATACGTCTATGTTTTGCAAATAATAAAACATTTGTCCATCTAACTCGATTTTTAACGGGTCAGCAGAATTGAAATTTCCGAATAGCTTCCAATCGACAATGAAAAATCAAATCGCATTGTAATTCGTCAATTAAAACATTAAAAAAATTTAAAAGTTTCATACTAAAATGCTCAACGTTTAAAACCACAAGAAAAAAAAGAACAAATTAGGAATTTTCTCGTTCAATATTTTGAAAAAAAAGATATATTATGGACTCACAAAATTAAAAGCCGAGCTTCACAAAAAAATGTGTTGCAGGCGTAAAGTCCATGACAGCGAGTCACAGCCGCTTCGTCCAACAATCAAAGGAAATGGGAAAATTCGCAAAGGATAAGCACCAGGGACAGAAAAACAAATCGACGTGTTAGGGTAGGAGTAAGAGATAGGTAAAAGACAGAAACTGAAGAAGAATAAAAGAAAAACGGGAAAAAATGATTTAAACTTAAATAATGTTATATGTTTCCTATGTACAGACGTTGGTAAAACACGAGGCAGGGACGTGGAAGATTTGAAAGCTTCACGTACCAGCCAGACTTACCACTGACAATCAATCCCAATTTTTTTAAGCGATGTAATATTTTTATATAAATATTTGAATCACTGGACCGGGTAGCAGAGAGACAGCAGATTAGGGATCGAATTGCATGGTATGCCAAATAAACAGGACAAAAAATATTGATGTTACAGGGAGGGTAAAGGTATGAAGGGACCAGAAAGTAAATAAAAAAGATGAAATTGCACTTCAGATATTCCACAAGAATAATTGTGAAACTGATAAAGCATCTACATTGGATTTTTGTTTTAGCTTTTTTCGAGCATGCGGTTAATTAACCAGCGTACCTGCTAGGCAATTCAAAACTACATTCGACGGTTCCTCGCATAAGGCTTCGTTCTTTGTCACAGGCAAAACAAATCGTCAACAACAACAACCGATTACTTATTTCATGTTGCACGAGCTCGCGACAACTGCAAAATTCAGAAACTCGGTTTAGACTTTCGAAGCGGTGCAGAGAACCGTGAGGAAGTTGTGTTTCTTGTCCTAGCAGGCACCTTGATTAACGCTTCGATAGAACCGCACTGCCATAATTTCTAAAAAAGTTGATTTTCCTCGAGGAAGAAAGGAGGGTGAGGTTAGAGAAGGGGAAAATCATCCTCGATTCACAATTATCACAATCAACAAAATTTGATATTCCAAACTAACAAGAAAATAGCTATTATAAAAATACATTGCTTACGGACAAGTATATTTGGAATTCAGAGTGGATGGGGCGAGGAAGATGGGAGCAGCGCGGGCATAACTTGGGCTAGGAATTTGGTCAGCTCGCGTGTTGCACGCGAGATCCACTTGCAATTCGGTTTGCGCCGCACAACTTCTGAGAGAGAGGGGAAAAGGAAAGGACAGTTTAGTGATTAGTTTTGAAACTGGGACAGGAGCAAAATGGCGCGCCAAGCGGCGGAACGGAGCAGCTCGGTGGGCTACTGCTTGCCTCGACATTTCAGAAGCAGATTGAAAACCAGCACTACGTGTAGCGTTCGTGGTACGAAACCCTTGCGGCATTGCGATCAGAAGCAGCCCCATTCCGCTACAAGCGCTGCGTCACTTCATCCCTTGCCACGTAGTAGCAGCAGGAGCAGCTTTGCTTCTCCTATATTGTCACCATAAGGTGGGGTCCTTTAGTGTCACCCTGTAGACTGGTATCTTCTTTGTCATACGGTTTCTGCCTCGTATAAGGTAGCCCTGGGTGGCGCTTCTTGAACCCCCTCCACCATTTTATGGACAGCCCTTTCACCGTTTCACTGCAGTACATGTACATGCTTCCCGTGGGGCGTCGCCCCTCCCTTTTCAATAGCTTGTTGCCGTAGTCTAAGATTTTCTTAATGTCCACCGGGTTACCCTCTGCAGCCTTCAGTTCTACGAACTGTACTATTTCCTCCTCTTCCTCCTCGTACAGTATCGTTGGACGTCCGCCTTTGGGTCTTTTGTAAGCCATAGAGGAAGTGCTATAGTCTCCCATTAGGTTGCTAACGTCGTGTCCAGGGCTTACATACACTACAAATGGAAACAAAAAAATAGGATTGGTGCCACGGTTGGAACTAAACAAAACTGGAGGAAGGGATTGGGCGTCGTGCTTAGTTTCACGGCATAGCCGGTAGAATCCCCGGTCCATTTGCACTTTTTCAGTTTTGACTGTTATGAAAAATAAAAAAATATAAACTATATATAAATTGTTCCAATTGGGATATACATGTATTGCAACCTTTGATTCATCAATGCAAATCCAAAAAATCATCGACTCTTCTCCACATTATCTTACAAAAAGTTTTACAAAACGTAAATTGTAATAAGCTAGGTCAAATATTAAAAGAACGTGCTGCTTTGCAACAAACTAAGATTTATACCCAACCACGTTTATTTGGCAAGGCAAGTGAAATATGTGAGAAGGCAACATGTTTACTTGGTATCTTATTCCGAAACATTAATTTCCTCGTGATCTTGACTTATGCTGCCCAGAGATAAGAAAACTGCAAAAATTTAATTTTTGTTGAACAGTTATTGCCAAAACTAAAGCGAATTACTGGCTTTATATAAGTTTCAATTGACAAAAACAATCAATGCAATTTTTGAAATAATTTTTCATTAATTCAAAATTACAGGTATAGATTTAGCCTATTCAAAATAATGACAATTTTTGAAATTTGCTATGACAATTTTATTAGTACGGGCATATCTTAAAAGTACTTTTCTATATAGTTTTCGCAAGGAAAAACATTTCAAGAGTGCCAAACCATAATGAAAGTTTTGCACCCTTCATTCATCTTAGCGTAGAATACTGACCAAGTTGCACAGCTCTTCTGACATCGAGTGATCATGTGTATTGTGCAACATTGGATGTATTCAATGGCTTTCCCAAGTTAAGAAAGATATAGTAAGGAATTGATTAAACGCTAAGATAAATGTAAGGTGATGAAAACTAGTTAGTAAAGTAGCTTTAAGCCATGACTATCTTGTAATAACTTAAAAAAATTAAACACATTTTCATAATATTTTGATGGCCCAATGGTGTGAACACACCTCGTACATTAGATTTTTACTGAAGAAATGCGTGAGTGAAAAACTAAACTCTCAGCTAAAGAAAATTTATGAGTTAGTTGTACACATGGACCATTAATAGTAACCGGGGAATCTGAAGGACCATGGCTTAGAAAACTGTGGGAGTGTGAGACATTGCATGGTCTCGCACAGTTTGCTGCCACAACAGCCGTGAAAATAAGCAGGTACGCCATCACATGAGATATACGTGGGGGAAGTGCTATGTTAGTTCAGTAAATAAATTAGTAACTTTTCAGATATTGTGCATTTCAATGGTAATCCCTATACAGTCCAGCACTGAATTCAAACAACTACATGTAGTCAGTGCAACAAAATATCCAGTGGTTGTTGCCTGTCAACCCAATAGTAAAACAAAACCAAAAGGAGACAAGAAATATCCCCAACCATAAATTGCAAACCAAGTTTGCCAACATTAACTTTCATACGTGTTTTATCAACAAAACAAACCCCAAACCAGTAACCGAAAATTTATCAAAATGACAAGTTTTCCGTTAATCAGAATATGACAGTGCCACTTAGATTGTATGAACCTAAATTAAGCACCTCCTCCACCAATCTCGTCGTAAATAGCCATTGCATGTTGTCAAATGGTAAGCTGATTTTCGAAGATCCACATTTTGGAAAGTATGAATTTTGGGCAACGAAAAAGCACAGAATCATGGGTATCAATGCCACATTCCAGAAAATATTTAACAAAAATTGCCACCAGAAAACAAATCTTTTTTGAGGATTCCAATTACTGAAGGCTTCCTTAAATATTAGATGAAGTAGTTGACAGATTATTTTGTTACAATGACGCCATCACTTTGGACCAGGTAAAGGGATGTTACGAGTCGAGCCAACAGCCATTACAAAAACAACTTAAAACTTGTAGGATGAGAAGAGAAGAGTGAAAGGATGGGAAAGAGTTTGGAAAGAAATCTGATTCTGTAGCGTGGTGTTCAATATTGAACACAGCACAATGCATAGGCTTATTGATTGTAGTGGCGGAAGAATTATTTGATGAAGAAACTAGCACAGTGTGAGCAAGAATAACAAGGCTGCAGAAGGTTAACCAGTGACACCGATCCTCCAAATGATGGATTGTCTCCAAAAGAGAAGAAATGGGCGTTGAAAAGAAACGACTGAAATGTACCAAATACTTTTGGCTGGCCAACATTTTAATCACTTGCTGCATATGCAGTACGGGGGATGGCCGAGTAAACCCAATACTATACACGCCATGGATCAAGGGCTTAAATTGTACCTACCTTAAAAATATCCTTGATTGAGCACAATTAGCTGAACCTGGTGGTGATTGCAGAGTCTTAATGAACTTTTTCCAAGTTTTTTACAAAGCCCCATCTTCATATTTGATAAAATGAGCAAGATATGTTCAATGCATCATGGAAATTGTCATAAAAATACAAAACCAAAAATTTCGAAATAATGTAACATCACCTTGCACTTGCTTAACCTCTTAAATAATTTATTTTCCCAAGCATGATTGGAAAAAGTTCATTGCAAGTTTCATTCACATACCAGGTGGGCGTACAATTTAAGCGATAGTAGAAATGTCTCCCAGAAATCCGACCAAAAATGACTGACAGGCAACACCAATCGATATGTATATAAATTACACAGAAAATTCGTCAAGCATAAATATTCAGAGTGAAAACACGCCACTACAAATCCTTTAAATGAACAACAACATTAGGGATTGATACCGCAGACTTTCAAAAACACCAAAGATAGAATTGAAACCAAAGTGCCTACCTTTAGAAGCATTATTTTACAAAAATAAATATATTACAATGCTCCTGGTTGTAGAAAAGACACAGAATAAGATCATTCTGCATGTTGTTCCATATAGCATTGAAAGCTTTGACTTGCTAGAAAGCATTTCTCACAATTTTTAAAATGATCATTAACTACATGTATAAAAACACCAATCTAGAAAAAAACAATCAGATTTCTAACACAATCAAAATTGTTATAAACAGTGCAATGGAAAACCATTCCTTTCACCATCTTTTGTAGGAATTGACGTGAATTTAAATTTTGCATTCAGAATAAATATGAAATGGGAAATTGGAATCTTCAATGTGTTATCAGGTCTGCCCAAGGGAAACTTGCATGCCATAAAATAATTAGTAGGCCTCAAACGTTTTCGTGATAAGCATTTCCAACTTTAATTTTCTCTTTTGGTCAACACAGGATTGGACGATTTTAGGAGTCAATTGGTGCTGTCTAAGAAACAGGCATCAATTGAAAGGTTTATTTATTTTTTTCGTAGATTTCATAGCAAACATCTACAAGCATTGATTGGCACTTATTGAGTATGTCAAGTGACAAGTGCCAGTAGAGACCACTTGTATGCAAAGTAGAGCAAACCAATATTTTTTTTCAATATGCTCCCCAGGGGACGTTAAAATGGCATCATCTTGGAGGGGTTAGCCAAATGATGACGAAAAATTCCCGAAAAAGTGAGGACAGTATTTTAACGTTTCCTCATCCGGATTGGACAATTTCATTGCTCGTGTATTTTGCCTATATTAATTAGCTAAAACATGTTATTGAAGCTCGAAGTCTCCACACGTGATATTCGTGCAACAATATTTGTAATTAAAGTTTTCAGTGGACAGAAGGCTACAGCGTGTGTTAGAAACATCCAGGGTAGCAAAAAGCGCACAAAATTAGTCTTACCTTGGCTCGTGTTTTGCTGTGATAAACTCTGATTGCTGAGTTGTCCATCTGACGAGGCTGTGCCAACCGGTGTCAGAGGTCCGAAGCTGCCTTGGTTTTGGCTTGGCTTCGTGTTAGGGGTGGATGATGCGGAAGGGCCTGCTGTAAAACCCTATTAAATGGAAACACGTTCATTAATTCAAACACATCTTAGCATTGGTAACAAGCAAATTCAATATAATGTAGTAAACGAATGGTTAAATTTAGAGACCCGTTCATACATACCAAAGGTTATTAATGGCATATATTCTTAAAGTATATAAGATATGTGATTGGGCTTCATTGGAAGTCTACCCTCATACCTGGCAGTTCACATTGATCTTAGTTTTGCACCTCACAAAAAGGCAAGGTTCCCAATAAATACTACAATGGAAAGCTAAGACAAGCAACAATATAAGAAAGAAACCTTGCTTGCTGAATCCTAACATAAATTTAGCATAGTCCATAATAATGAAATATTTGCCAGTTTTAACAGGCCAAACCGTTTTTAGAAGTGAATGTATGGAGTCAACAAATCCATACATGCATTTTCAGGATTCTGCGCTGTTTGATTTCATTTCCTCTTGCCTAAACTTTTCACGGTTAGCATGCATGGACAATAGGCCTATCACACGACTCGTAGTATTCAACCATTGAGGACTCGTAGCAGACTAGCAGGCTTTATTTTGCGAGTCATTTCACGACCAGCAAATCTCTACTCCCCGGCTGTCAACGTTCAATTTAAGAACATTAACTTTGCAGTGCTAACATGACTTTGACACTTTTTTCCTCGATACAGTGGCTCTAGACTTTACATCCCGTGGTGCACCACGAAGAATTTTGGTCAACGAATGTCGATCATGTATTGGACAGTCTTTGGAGCACACAGGAAGCCAAACCAAAAAGACCACAATAAAGTAAAACGAGGGTTAGATTTCAGCAAAGCTATCTTCGGGCTTACCGATTCTTTGTCTTCAGCGCCCCGCCGGGGAGATTCTTGGTTGTGCCTACTTGCCGCCTGCTCTGAATTCTTTTCGGAGGCAAAGTTATCCTCTGTGATTTCTACCTTTGGTTCGATCATCTCTGGACCGCCGTCGCTGTCCTCGTGCTCAGAGTGGGACGTGGGCTTCTCCACCCTACTCCTGTGCTTGGCTTTTTTCCGTTTCCGAGGTGGTGACATCTGTGGTTGTTGCGGCGACCGCGCAGTGTTGTTTTCGTAAGCGACCTGCGAGTTCTGAGTGGGCGCCTGAGGGGGTGCCATGCTCCCTGTCAAGGCAGTGCCATTCTCCTCGAAGCAATAGCCACTCGTCACTTCAGCTAAACCGCGGACCTTCAGAGTTTCGGCCGTTTTCAGCAGCCTGTTTAGCTGGTCCTGGGACACATTCACCTCGCCCTTGTACATAAAATCCACTAATGCTTTAAGGTCCATATAGCGCACATCCTTCAAAATAACTATCGGGTGTTTGCATGGGTTGTCTATAAAAAGGCTTTGAAAAAACGGACTACACGCCGACAGGACCATCTTGTGGGCCTTTAAACTAAGTCCTTCGCACGCCAAGGTGACATCCACCAGGGCCTCATTTTGGAAGAGATTGTCGAACACCGTCAGCATATTGGACTGGTGGTTGTTCCAACGGAGACAGAACTGCTGTTGGGAGCCCATGGTGCTTGCTTAATCTGCGACGAGCTGAAAAACACAAAACACTTTCAGATCAACATTCTTGAAAACAGAAAACGAATACTATTTGGTGAATTACTCGGGAGATGATATCAGTCTGGTCAGGTATCATCGCTATTCTAACTATCACTTAATCCAAAGTGTTGGCCGTGAAATTTTCCACCGATGCAAACAAGAATGCATCTTTCTAATATTGATTCTTCAACTGCAAACGCTATTGGAAATTACCGAAATGAAGAAATTATGGGAAATACATAAATATAGATAAAAAATCCACGAGTTCTTCAGAATTTCCTAAAGGTAATTGGAGAGACAGAGTAGAGACAAAGTTATTCAGTGCTCCAGCAGCCAATGAAATATATCAAACAAACTATAGGACTATCAAAGACATGTGATACCACATAGAACCTCGTGAACCACCCCAGCCAGACGTGGCGATTATCTGGGACCTCAAAACAGTACTTGATAAGGGGAAATTCGCACAATACGGCTTGCATCAGTGTTAGCACGAAAATCAGAAAAATTAATCCATGGCTTTCTTATAAACTGAACTTCTATGTTTGCCCCAGGCCATCTTCATCAGTATATATCGGGCTACATGAAGGACTGACTACAGGTGTATTTATCATTTCCTGCCTCACTCCAATCAATTAATCCAGACAACCAACCGTATGGATTGCATTTACAGAGAACACACTGCCTGAAGAAGAAGACAGTTTCCATATCTCAGAACACCCTGAAAAGTCAACGTAAATCTTTCAATCATATTAAAAAACACAACTAAATAAAAGAACAGCGCTTAGGAGAGCTACTTCCACCCCCAAAAATAAAACCCCATGCTACAGAATGCGTGTCAGAGGCCCCTCACGATGAACCCTAAGAAATTGTAAGAGTATGAGGGGAGTGAAGAACATTTTTGTTCATCCATTTCAATGGTCTAGGATGAGAAGGCAACTTTTGCTTCACAGGACTGCTCAGCAAAAAGAACTTTGTCAATTAATACCGATGCTAGGTCTCAGGCAGAGCTTTTTTAAGGCAGCTGCCACTAATTCAAGACGTTTGAACGCCATTTCCATTAAAGCCACGAAGGTTTCCTTTATAATTAGGGGCTAATTGAGGCACAGAGGATGACCAGCAGGGTTTGTGGGCGAAGCAGAATGGGCACAAATTCCGCACCATGACGAAATTATTCAAACAGATTTTAGCTGTTCCAATTTCCACAGCACTCGCATCGTTTTAGGAAGACGTTTTTGCCAGTTTTCATGTCTGAGTGGTTCAAGTGGAATCCGGCTAATTTCTCGTTACCAACGTCCACGACAGAGTAGGCAGAAGTCACAGACCTGTGTCGGGCGAGCTGCAACAGTGCACACAACTGCCATTGCGCCAGGGCCAATGTGCCCAAAGTTTTTAATGACCCAAGTTAATTACAAGTTTCGCTTTTCGCGGGAGAGCAGGGGGATGCCTGACAAAAGAGCAGGGGTTCCCATCGGACAGCCTGGGGGACATTTTAGCATTCAGGGGCGAATTTCGAATTTTGGTCACCCCACACCATTTATTGCAGAGACGGTTCATGCCAAAAACTAAGCCACACCCACGCGTGGTAGGGCATTTGGACTGCTGCTCAATCTCCTATCATCGCCATTGTTTATCGGTTTAAATATGAAAACTGATAAGGCAGCAGTGCGCGTCCACCGGCTCTGCAGCGACCAATTTGCTGCAAATCCAGACATCCAGCAATAATTAAAAGCAGCAAAACAATGGTCCAAAGCACCGAGAATGTACCATAGCGCATCGTAAATAAGCGACGAGGGAGAGAAAAAACTGGACATTCGGGGAATGTAGTCCGCTATTTAATCAGCTAAAAATATTCAACTCGCCAATCCCTACAACATTTTTAGAGGGAAAAGCCATAGAATTTTTATAGCCTCGCGGGTTATTTGAAGTAACAAAAAATGATGCATTAATAATTGGTCAGTGCTACGTTGATGGGGGATTTTCCAGCTCCCCACCATGCACAAGGCACACTGTATAGCAATTTAGTTCCAATTCAAATCCGCAGAAACATTCGTCCACTAGATATCACCCAATTTCCAAATACAATGACTGAGACTGTCCAATCCCAAAGTCATAAACAGACTACGTCGACGTGGGGACATTTATCTAAATAAGTCACGCAAGTAAACATATTTCACCTACATTGACTTGCCTTCAAGTTTACTCAAGTTAAGCCAACGCATGTTATAAACGTCACTAAAAGCCTCCACGTATTAGAAGCCAGTCATAGAAGCATCAAGCAAAATGGTTCAGTCAAGAGACATTTACTAACCTGTGCCCCCCCAGAGATGGAATTTCCAACTTCCCTGAATTATCCAGGTTTTGAACCAATTTCCTCCACAAATGACAATTGAAAGGAGTGCTATATTTATTGCTCATTATGCATCAACAGGAGGCAGAACACTACTGTTTCATAAGAAAACAGCAAATTGAGATTTATTTTTAAATTGACAATTTCATTATTACTTCTTCCACAATACCTAAAAGTGTAAAATCGATTTGCTGAATATGCCTGACATTTCCCCTGGCTTTTCGATTTTCCTGGCAATTGCCGGTTTGGGGGAGCCCTTTTTATGGGCGCTATCAAAGTTAACATTCCCAGACCCAAAATATTTCTGGTTATGGTTCGCAGCGCACATGTCTTGGAACCCCAAACGTGATTCACAAATCAAGAAACACGACTCGCTTCCTCGGAACGCAAACTCACAAAAAGTGAGGATAGTCAAGGGTCTTCGTTCTATCGGAAAGAGTAACAGGTAGTTTGACCTCACCTGCAGGTTCATGGCCCAGGATGCGAGTGTCTAGGACTGGAGGAGGGACAATAAGCCAAGTCCAGCATTATTACGAAGGTAGAGAGGAAAGGGGCCTAATAGCACCACCAACAAATGGGGGTTCATCCCATTGGGCTGGCGTCCAATGACACGAGATGCCATCACAATTGCGAGTTCATTTAACGCCAGATTGGCTGCATTAAGTGAACAATTCGATTGTTTCTGAGGAAAAGGAAAATATTTTCAAATTACCAAGATCCAGGCACGATCCCTGATCCGGCATTTGGTACAGTGTATTACAATTGCACAGTGCAGTTTTCAGGCCCTTGGAGGAATTCTTGGCTCATCTTGGTGGCAGATCTTGGGCAGCAGGAAAGGAAGAGGTGAAATCCGCCTGAGCTTGTCCAGGAAAGCAAAACGATTAGAAAAATGTGGGACTTTATTGGTACATTTGCCAGGGCGCGGGCCAATGAACCTTGTGAAGCATCATGGTTGGACCCAACTTTCCCTTTCGCCAGTGCTTTTACCTTCTAAATAAAGAAGGAATGCTACCTGCGACTTTGGTATTTGTGAACAGCACAGATCACGTGCTGACGTCATCGGTCTATCAAATAAACTGTTTTGGGTATTAGCTTCACAAAACTAACTTTTTAAAGAACGCTTTTCCCTAAGGAAAAATTCGGCGTGCATTTTTTATCCGTCTGGTAACAATTGGACCACCATTGAATATCCAAGTTTAATTCGACTTGCTGATAATGTCTGAAAAGGTTCACGGTTTGAAGAACTATCTTCGTTGGTAACAACTTTGAAGTGTTCCCCACAGGGCAACGTCTTTGAGTAATTATCAGTTTTAAAATAGATATTTTAAGGGTAACCGAGTACACGTCAAAGGCCCTATAGTTACCAGTGGGTTGGTTGTTAATGTCGCTCGAAACGATTTTCCAGATTATTATTGAAATCAATCTGCAGAGGGCAAAAAAACCTTGGGTCCAGAGTGCAATTCAATGAGCACAAGGAGGCCACATGAGTTTCCACACATTTTTTTATGGTTCTCCAAGCAGTGAACATAAAACATGACTTCATTAAAAAATAGTCACATTTTCTCATGTCGAATTTGAGTGGATGATAGCTAGGAAATTAGGGGCATTATAAAGAAAATATCAGCAATTTCATAAAATTACCAGAAACTTTCAACATTAAATCATAAGTGAACTATAAGAGGGAAAAAACTAAGAAAAGATACATTACCCAGGGCTGAGTGCACTATAACAGAAATGCAGAACAATCAATGGCTTTAAGTTTTTGTTCGCTTTCCTTTTTCACAAAATCATGAAATTCCGTCTAATCGATTCATTATACGAGATAGACACCACAGCACACGATAGAATACACAGACTTCAATCAACCGGTTGTTATGATTACGCAACGTGAGCAGGGTCTGCTAAGTGCCAACTATGGAACCTAGCCTAGTGTTAGATATCTTCTAAAATTTGTTTTCAATCTCGTCATTCCTACAGTCTCTTGACCAGCCATCTGTATATAATTTATCCTCTACAGGGTGACTAACGAGTAAGGAATGCTACCTGCTCACTATTTATGGCTCAACGTTTCGCTAACCACTTGTCGTTAATGTCCTGTTGGGCCAGGTGTAGAAGTTGGTCATCTCGGCACACAATCTGAAGTGCATATTGCACATTACAGAAACATTCACAATTTTACACCAAGTCAGAATGTTTCATAATTTGGAAGTTGAAAGCAAAAACATTTTGGTAACTGTTCGTATTCTGACATTTCGGACACTGTTTAGCCCTAGCCACATCCATCAATAGCTTCTGCATATCTCACTTTAAATATGCCGCCTACACCATGGCGGAAGTACCGCACTCAAAACAACTTGACCAACTCGGCTTGGCTGAGGAATATCTTTACTGGCTATTTTAAATTTACAGTTGGACAGTTGTAATAAATCAAGTTGGGAAACCTGAAATTTCTGCAACGTACACTAAAACTTTAGTGACATTTTTCATTACTGACACGCTCAAACTTTTGCTAAATTTACTTTTCACTTATTCGAATTGAGTCGTACAACTCTGGTAATGATAACGTGTGGTAACATCGACGAGACCATAACTAATATTTATAGAACACAATCTGTTCCCTTCCTACCAATAATACGCACCCCAGACGTTGTCTGCATACAGGGCGTCTGGCCGAATCTTCAATGACATTCCCCACTAAAATTCCCTGACTTTCCAGGTTTTTCCAGGCGGCCAGACACCCCCATTCCCCCCGAAACCAAAGCCCTCACCTTACGCAATAAGGTGCCAGCAAAGCGAACTCGAGGGTCTGGACAAAACTGGCACAAGATGTCACCTACCACTCACCAATTCCCGTCGATTATGAAATTCAAAAAGCATCCCCTGCTATCAGCGTCGGCAGTTCCACAGGGCCAGGGTGGGTGCAAAAGTCAAATACGGGGAATTTCTCACCTCGTGGCAAATCCCAGACGGAGTGCATGCGTCCCTCGAGTGCCGAGCTCCTTTCAACGCATGATCGGGCAAGAAAAACTTGAGCAAACATCCAAATCTGCGTCATTTGCAGCATTTTGAGTGCAGAGTCACTAACCCGCCCCGAATGCCCATTATAGCGCAGCCTGTGCCCGAGTGGGAAAAACTGAATTAATGGCACGAGCACCAGCACCAGAGTTGTTCACAGCCCCATGGCCGAAATTCCAATCCGATATAAACTTGCCATTGGACACTAAAAAAAGGCACGGGCAGTGCGGGGTAATGGCCATCAAAGCGCCACGCACTTTTATTCCAGGTTAAGTGTTGTTTCGTGAGTTCGCTTCGGGGGGTTACAAGTGGTGAAAGTGCAATGGGACTGTCTGGTTTGGATATGCCCCAGCAGTTAGCAGTAGGATTAGCCCAGGGAGCGAGCGAACCAAAATGAACGTCGCCCGTCTCGAGGGGGGGAAGGTCTCAATGACGTACATAGGAAAGCCAAACCAGAATGGGCTTTTCGGCCAGGATCGAGCCAGCAGGCCGACTATTTGCGGAGAGGAACACGTCGAGCAACTTTCCCCGCGTGAAACGAGCCCGAAAGCGGTCGCCAGGCCAGCGAAATGCGCCAAAAGTGCGTTTCGCCATAAGTAGGCGTAGGCCCAGTTGCCTACGTAGGACCATGGCCGCCAAGCGTCCATTGGGGTCCGTTGCAAAAGGAGTTGGCGAGACGTCCCACAGCGCCCCCACCTCCCAAAACGGCTGGCTCGACCTCGTTCCACTCCCCAGGGCCCCCCGAACGACACCTACGAGTGTCCCCCGGCGTTTCCCGGGGTTAAACGCTGGAGTTGAGGGCAGGTCATTGCACTCCGACCAGACATTTTGTCTCAACCAACAATAGACTTAACGCCATCTTGGGTTCTTTATGCAAAAGGGCTTCCGCACCCCACTGGCGTTTCCCGACCCCAATCTCGCCCGCCGCCAGGCCTGCGACCTCCGAAACCGCCAACCCCGAACGCTTTAACCCTTAATGACCTCTGACATAGCGACTTACCTGAAAAGTTGTACGAATTAAGCCCAATGGTCTAATGCCGATTTACTCCACAACCGAAAGCCACGACTTCTCCGGTTCATTTTGCGGCCGCTTGGAGCGCGGCGAGCGCGCGTCACCCAGCGTGCACCGCGGCGGCGCGAACAAAACTGCGAACACGCCAACATTCGCGGCCTGCACAAAAGCACGCGGAAATCGATTTCAGCCGTCGATTTCGGATATTTCCGCGGTGAACGACGTTGAAACGAGGCTCCGCCGTTGCAAAATACCCGTGCACAATGCGTTGCTCCTCGAAAACGGCGACGGGACTCGTAGATATCCCCTCGACTTTATCACGTTCTTGTTCACAAAATTCGACTGCCAAAACATTTCAGCAAATTATGCAAAGTTCACCTCGAAGGCGGGCTTTGAGTAACATCGATGAAAATGTTAAAAATGGCAACACGAGTATATGTACAGTAGATATGCAATCTTCTAGTCGTACTGGTTGTGCGAAGGACTCCTACAGTATCACGTGTGTCGATGCAGTTCGCCACTGCACATCATGGAGGAGGGAGGCTAGCTAATTAAATGATGATACTGTACATGTACATGGTGACGAATTTTTAATAAAGCGTTGGATTCAAATCCAAAATTTGTCAACCAGGTGTTTCACTTTATGATTTCTTGTGCACTTCACGGTTTTCAAATGTCAAGAACTGTTTTTATTCTGGCAAAATTGACAAGGCACAGATAATTAAAGATTTATCCAAGATTTCGCGACTTCAAGTGCGTTTGCCCAGTAATTGAAAAAATTCCAAAGCCTAGCTGTCATTCACCAAACTTAAAATTGCTGCGTGAAGTTTGTTGCAGAGTAGTTTAAAACAATAACAAAGTCATAACATTATTATAAAACGATTGCATAATGAGGAAGTTTTACAAAAACTACTTCAACAATAAAACTATACTCGTGAATATCTAAACCATGTTTTAGCCCAACCAAGGTCTGATTTCTTGCCACACAAATCCTTTTGAAAAATTTGCATCAAGGGAAAGTCTGCTATGGTGGAGGGTAGCTGCTCATGGAACTGCATAATGAAACATAATGGTAGATCTTCTCTTTTGCATGCCATATTAGACGTTGGAATTCTTCCAAAGGAACAATGAAGATGTTGCGCGTTCAAATATGGTGGTAATTGCTGAATGAATTGGGCAAAATATTTGCTAATCCAGGGTGCCGAGTTCGATATAATGGTAATCTTTTAATACATAAAACTTTTCTTACAACAATGTTACAGCAACAAATATTTCACGGCAATTCAATGAAACCGGGTATTATAACCGATAAAACAAAGTTCGTTACAAATAGTTCAAATATTTTTTTTTCTTGTTTTCCCACGTTTATTAATATAGGCCTACCATTCAATTATACTTCCATCTGAGAGGAAATCTTCCGTTTCCCTAAGTTTTTTTTATAATGATCTATCCTTAGTTATATATGCTGTAGCAAATAAGCACATTTTCATTTCCACTATATAGAATGAGGTAGTCTAATAATGCACGCCTGCATTAAGGCCCGTCTCAATGAGACGAACTCAGCTGCATAACATAGTTCCATAATGCAATTATTCCAAATATTATATAATACATAGATACAAATACGTCTAGTCCACAGGTACTGTTCGCCAGTCCGCTCGCTTAGCTCTGGGGCAAGTACCTTTAACCCTTTTGCGACACGGACAAGCAATACTTGGTGAATATCCACAAATGTAAACAGTTGAAGGGCTTAAGGAGATGATGCTCGTGAGTGAATCGATTATACATGCACAAAAACGCATTCATGTTGCTGACAACAGTCTTGCAGCAAATCTGACATGTTAGGATGAAGTCGGCACAACTTTCATGCTTACAGGGCCGTAAACGCAATGATTGTGTCAACGTCAGCTAGTACAATGAAAAGATATAACATTCATATATCTTGAAATTGTATGGTGAAATTACTGAATTTAAAAATTCCAGGGACCAACAAATCCATTTAATATTTATGATAACTCCATCGATGATAAATTGATGATCTATGGATTTCTTTTCACCATGAAAACAAAAAAGATTAATGTTCGCAATAATCAAGCTACAGAATCAGTTGATTTTGTTGCCATTTAAAAACTAACAAAAATTATAAATTAAAAATTTGACTATAAATCAAATGGAAATTTTGACAGATCAGGACAAAATGTATATAAACAACCTTACTGCAGCTTCGTAGTTAGGACCCAGTACAGATATGTTGTCAGTATTTGTTCCTTTCGAAACTTATGTTTATGAAAGCAATTATGCAGTTATTATTTTTAACATGTGAATTTCTTGAACAGTATGTAATGATCGAACAAGAAACAAAGTTTGAGGGAGGATTCTGTGCCATAGAACATGCCAGATGAATTGTGAACCACCTTGCATCTGCTAGTTCGAATAAAGAGCATTCTACTTGTCCTTAATTCTAGAGGTATCATGAATTGCATATGCCCAAAGATGTAGATCAAGCAAAATCTACATTAATCAAATAAAGAGCATAAGCCACCCTTACCAAAAAAGAATAATTTGAAATTGGGAAAATTAAATTCATCAAATCGACAATAGAGCATTAAAGAATAGAAATAATAAGACAAAGCAAAGGAGTTCATCAAAGTATTGCCAAATGCGCGCCTTTCAGTAACCAGCACTATATTCTTCCAACTAATTCACTTATCAAAATATTGCTCATTTTTTGGAAGCACCAAATGTAGATTTCAGCCAACAAATGCTACTTTCTAATCCCAACCATAAAACAAACCATTATAAAAACCCATCAAGTAACACTCACAAAAAAAATCAATTCTCTAAATTCATGCCCATATAAAACCTCAACTACACAAACTGCACCAGCCAACAGAATATTTTCGACAAATACAGGCCCAGAAAAAATATAAAGGTATGTTGAAGTCAGTTGTTTTATAATTATGTATTTGGAAATCGACAATTAAGAATTAACAAGAACTTCTTTCGGAAAATCCTTGACAGAAAGGTGTTACACTCGCCACTAGTTCAAAGAACAAAACTAAATTACTATCATTAGACCAAAGCGTAATGGTACTATCATAGGAAGTTGATTTCATCTGGGTATTTAGTCATGTTTAATCTAAATACAATCAAGAATGGTAAACACAAGTAGATCAGTAATGTAATTGAGATAGGTGTTCAGCTGTTTAGTGGGACCTATCATCATATGAAATATATTCTATACGTGACGCATATTAAATAATCTGGTTAATGCCTATTGCTTCCATAGAATGTTTCCCGTCCCGGTATTTACAACTTTTATGTACAGAAAAATTGTCACAAATGAGAAAAATGAAATCCACAGACAAGGAAAACCACGATATGACAATGTGGCACCAGCAGGCCTCACTTCCATGAAGTGCATGGTATGAAAATAGGAATTGAGGTACAAGTATGCACCTAAAATTGTCGAAATATGAAATATGTCCCTGTAACTTAACTAACATTCGAACAAATCAAAATTTAATGGCTTCAAGTGCGGAGAAAACAAATGGAAATCAACATGATACAGGAAACATGTTGATTTGTAGAAATTTTTCTTCAATAAGGAAATTAATCCAGTCATATATACAGTGTACCTTATCAAGTAGCCAATTTTTCGCCAAGACTTAGAACTTCATATCTGACAGTTGAAGTCCTTAAGGGCAAGTGGCCAAATATTACATCATATTTGATATCCATGTTATTTTCTCTGCATTTGCCCGATGACCAACATCCAGAATAAAATCTGCTAGAAGAAATAATGACTAACTATACAAATTGCAAACTACAGTCAAGACCCTACACAAGTTTTACTATACTGAATACAGAAAGGAAACCGGGAATAAAACCGACCTAATAAAACCAACATTCTGCAAACCAAACCAAACTGCCCACCATGACACCATTACAACATGCGTTGATTAAAACTACATATTTACGTATAACGAATTCAGAAATAGAAATTACCGTAGAATCACAAAAGTTGGTAAAACATTTTGGCAACATTACTGTTTTATCAACAACAGGAGAATCGTCTGGCCTTTTTGTACGTATAAATCAAGTAAGCAAAAAATAAAAACAAAAAAATGAAACTTGAATTAATTTGTTTCGAGTGATGCTTGCACATTTTGTGAACAAAACCAGGTCTACTATTCTATTTTTACTGGCACAAATTGGACTTTAAAAACACTGGGTGCACGTGACAGAACAAATCCATGGCCACAAACAGCATCAAGGGACCAGTGAACATGTCATGGCACATCTTACCGAGCATAAGATGAGCATAGTCTAGATTCCCTCGAATTCTAGATTAGGGGCTCGTATAGCCACGTGTTAGGTCAGGTTAGGTAGGATTAGCGTCGATCGGATGTTTGTGTGAACTTTCAGAGCTACATTGGAGATCAACACTTATGAATAGCTTACGAAGTTGATCTCGTGTTCACATTCATGAAGGTTTGGTGAACTTTTCAGTGGTGAAATTATGTAAGTCGGGTTTTCCAAAGTCTTCGGACAAACATTGCTAATAATAGCATGTAATGTATAAGGGCAACGAATTTAAAGACGGGCTCATTCACTGTCCTGTAGATGTCCTGTAGTCCTTGCAACCAAATTTTAAAATCACGAAAACCTTGCGCAGGAAGCCAAAAAAGACCATCCCGATTGGAAACTTGAAGAATAATTCATCAATATTGAAACCCGTTGATTTTATCCAAGCTGAGAAACTGAGATCAGATATTTAAAGCATTATAAACTTTGTGGAGTGCATGAATTCTACAACATCAGTCAGTCGTTGCAGGGGAACACACACATATTTTCAAAGGCAGAAAAGGAGGATTGAAACCAGAAAATTTAACTTAATAAACAGAAATACCACGTATCTATCGAAAAACCCTTATCACACTCAGACACTCCCAATTCACCATATGTTATGCCACGGTAGTGAATTAACATTTACGTATAATGATTGAGAAATTGTATTGGTTATTAAATCGGCAACAAAGTTACATATTTTGGCAGCAACCTTGTTGAAAAGGTTGCACCTGTCGCACGATGATCACCTAACCATTTTACACGTATAAAAAAGAAAGAATCAGAATTTGCCTAATCTCACCATTGATCGGGCCAAATTGTCCAGATTAGAACATTTGTAGAATAGCAATATGGCAACAAAAATACGTAGTAAAGTACATGTAATTGCTACTGGCACTCGAAGAAAGTGAAATAATTACATGAGGAAAAACTGAAACCCACAGCAACCCTAATCATTTGACGGTCCTACACACGTCATCATCACAATTGTTGATTTTTGGCACTCTCGAAACTCACAAAGAAATTTTTGATTTCCTGAACAATGTCACAGTGTACAGAAAGATTGCAAAGTAAAAGTATAAATTTTGAGATATGCAAGTATAAACAAGAATTATGACAACGTGCAGCGAACCAAATGATACCTTGAAGTAGGGGATAAAACGAACACTAACTAGATGATACAAAATCTAAGCAAATAAAGTTGACTTAATTCTGACAAAGGATACTTCAAGAGTGTAGAATCTGCCAATGAAAAGGGTGGAGATCATATTGACTACTAGCAGGAGTCTGCATATTAGTATTAAAACATAAAATATTCTAAAATAATCCAGCGGAAACTTCCTGAGAATGTTTAAAAATCAAATCACAATATGTGACGAATATTGTAAAGACAACAAAACGGCCAAGCGATGAGTGGGACATTACTTTTCTTTTCCATATTTCCAAGTAAGACTAATCGAGTAACCAAGTAAGAATAGTTGATCAGAATTTCAACGGACACGACTTTAAAACCATGAAGACTTATCATGTGATTTCATCGTGCAGTTTCAAAAAGAAGCATGTCGCCCAATTTATTACCAAACGACAAGCATCATGCCGAGATACATCAGAATTAGGCCCATGGCAGGTTAGAATAGATTCTACATATAAGCAATTGAATCATTGACCTATTTAAGAAATGTATTTAACATAGTACAAAATTGTTGAATTTGAAAAAATAATTCCAATATTGCAGTAAGTATTATTTGGAGTTAAAATCGAAAAGAAGTGCATGGACAGTCATGTTACAAAGACCGTAGAAAGGTGGAATACGTATAACCATTAAGAGTTATGCAATGAGGGTAGAAAGAAAAATACAGTGAAGTGACAGTTTGTGATGGATACCCAGGAGAAATGATGATATGTTAAATTAGAAGCACAATTCCACATCCATTAAACAGATTTTTCACTCACACAGGTTGCAGAAACAGGCTAATAAGCTGGGACAAGTTCCGTGGTAGGAAAATAAAAACAGCAGTGTTAGATAAAATACAGATGACATGCCAAGAAAGGCATTCTCAGATGCATCACTATAGTTTCCAGTTTATTACGTAACATCTAACTTAATTTGCAAATGCAAGTTTCCAAGTTATTTGGAAGCTCCACCAAAACCAATAATAGATTTGCATGTGAGAGTGCCTTGCTTGCTTGCTACTGCCACCATCTACAAACCAACAGTTTTTGTTTCCCAGCAGTTCTCAATGAGGTCAAATAAACAGTTGTACAATCTGAGAAAAAAATAAAGAAGTTATTTGCACTATTGAACGATCTAAGAGGTAGTCTGCCTTTAGGTATTATTTTTTTTTTGGATTGCATGGGCACTTACAACTAGTTTATTATTTTTTAAGCCATAAGGTTTCATCTACTTTGAAAATTTGTAAACTTAACTCACAAACTCAATTTTTATTATTATTGAAAGAAATATTCAAAATTCCATAAGTGCCCATACAGCCAAGATCTTGATGGCCAAGCAGGAGGTAATTGACGGTTATCTCTGGAAAAATATATATTATACTATAAAATATGAAACTGCCCAAGCCTGTAACAAAAAGAATGCAACTGAATACAGCTCATTGTCATTATTTTCGGTCATTTATACTGCACTCTTTCAGATTAAGTTGAACAAATTGCACAATTAAGTTAGCCAGATAACAATTTTATATTGGTACAGCCAAGGTACTTAAATATAATCTGGTTCGACATATGGATGAAATTTCAAACGTTAGCTTCTTGTAGATGCGTGGTACGAGAAGGCTCATACCACTCACAATATTTAAAAAATCCAAATAAAATTGAATGCAATCTTATTCATTTTAGTCTGAAAGAGGTTAAGCTGTGATATATTTAAGACTTAAAGAATGGGTTGGGAATCTGCCAACTAGCAACCAGTCAACAACATATTGTGTGGAGCAAGTGCAGCCCGTCCAGTAATTTCTCCTTTACTTACAGCTAGAAGTTTTCCTCCATGCATCTTGCAACCCCTTTCTTCTTCCATGTGATGCTATGTGCGGATGCCAAGGTCCCAGCATCACAATTCCCTTTTGAGGCTCCCTTTGTCGCTGGATCCCGTGCTGCCCAATGGTGGGCCTGCCCCAGATCCCTGCCGGCCAAACAGGCAGTCCATGAGGATGCTGGTCCGCACGTTGTATTTGATGGCCGCAATTTCTGCCGTCATCCTACCACTTCGAACTGCCTCCACGGCCTTCATCAGAATCACATAATAGTGTAACGTAGCTTTGGGGATATCGAATTTGCGAGCAGCGAGAGCATATGTTAGCCGCCCACTCTGGACAGCCTCAAGGGCCTGGACCATGTCTTCCTCTGTCCACGTTGGCTTATGCTGTTGGCTTTGGCGACTGAATTGACATAACCGACGAATATCTGAAAAAAAAAAAAAAAAACGTGAGGTGTAAGCAAGGTCAACATGTAAACAGTTGGATCATAAAAAGAATCTCCGATATTTTTGGTCGATTGCAGATCAAGTTAGCGCTTGCAACTAGCAAAGGTTGTGAAGGAAGGTTAACAAAAGGAACACCATCCATCTTTTTTCAAAACAAAATACTTAGTTGCATAAAACAAAACTAAAGTTGAACGCGCAAAAAAATTTAATAAAACAATTTATTGTCAAAGAAAACAGCTTCACCTCCTATACGTAATAAAAATCTTTTAAACATAAATGCAATTTGTTAAGAAATCCTTTCGCGGGTTAGACCAATACAATAAATTCATCATCTCATCTTTGGCAATAAGAAATGTGAAGAAGACTACACACTGCATATTTTACAGTTCAACAAGTAGAATTCTTCCTGCATTTAGTGTTATTTCAGGGTCGAAGAATATTGTGAGAATTATCACGTTGGAAGTAATGCTTCCCATATTTTGTATATGTAAATTCAATCATCTCATGTTCTGAATTACAAATAGAATAACCGTGCCCAAAGCAGTGGAATGTTGATATGCAATGTTGCTGCCAAGCAAGCAAGTTTTAAAAAGTTATTGCTTCCACGTCAACACATCACTGGAAACAGATTTAAAATCAGAGAAAAATCTGCACGTACCAACACAATCGTCCTGGTACATGTATATTCAAATATGTGCATAGATAGAATTTGACAATGAAGCATTTAAGTCATTATCGCCATAACAGGAAACATGTTAAATAGCTATGCAAATAAAATTCTGGTATGGAATAACATAAGCTACAAAAGTAGAAATATCAACAACTTGATCATATTGCAAGTTCGCCTCTTTCCCAGGCAGTAGTTACATGGTGCCATAGTTTAGTGTCTTTAGTCCAAACGAATTCAGAGCACAGTTAGGAAACATTTAAGTTTGTTCTGCATTCTCTTAGTAAAAGCATTTAGGGACATCAATTACATGTTGCAAATAGATGTTACAACTATTGCGTCCCAAAGACTCGAGTTAAAAACTTAAAAATCTCAACAACAACAAAAGTATACTTTGCAATAATGAAAACAATAAAAATTGTAAAAGATATACTAAGACATTTTTGATTAATTGTATCAGCTCCCAATTTTTTGCATCGGACGTTTCAACCCCAAAAACGTCATATCACAATGGAACATCAGTGCAGATCTTCGTAGGCATAAGACCCCAGCTACTGTTTTAGGACTAGGCAGGATGAGCTCGTATTGGGGCGCAGGCACTAATTTCAATTTTGAGAAAACCTTGAATGGGCCTATGGAAGCATCCCGTGTACGTTTTTCATATGAGTGCGCAAGTGGTCGAGGCGGACCATAGTCTTGGTGCACAGATTGCAGGTGAACGTTGCCCGATCCGGATTGTGAATCTCCCGGTGCCTCAAGTAGCGGCTGTGGGACGGGAAGTTGCTGCCGCACACGTCACACTCGAAGCCCGCTCGCTCCTTGGGGCACCCGTGCTGATACAGCAAACTCTTGCTCTCGAACGACTGCTTGCAGTGTTCACAGTGGTAAGACCGCATCTTCCTTTCTAACCACCACGGCAGGTCTGCAAACCAAGAAAGGAAGAAACGGTCACTTTTTTGAAGCCCCCACTTACAACTAAGCATCTGGTGCAAGCAACCAATTTCATCTCCTCTGATGGCTAAGCACAACCTCTAGATGACCGTTACATTCACATACTAAACTTCCTTTCTTGGAACAGACCTACTAGCTGTATCTAGCCCCGCTGGAGCGAGCGGGGACTAATCCTTAGCTCATTCCTGCCGACTTCCCAAACTTTTTAAACAAAAGCAAAGACATTCAGTCTAGTTCGGCAATGCCAGAACAACTCCAATGGCTTTGTTAAGAGGAAATAAAGCAGTAGCTCATCCACTCCTTGTCTTAGCTTTGCTCGTAACCACTGACATACACACGTACCGCTTACTAAGAAAAACATGATTCAGTTGCTGGAAAATATAATTACCAATGAATGGTAAATTATTGGTAATGTCAGGCAATCATGCTTCCATCCAACTGAAGATTTCTTGTTGGACGACTAGTTTAAGAGTATGTGGGTGTTATTAGCATTGACTGCACTACTCAAGTTTGTTAGCTGCCTGTTAATTATACCTGGAGCAAATATTGCCAAAGAGAAATAACTGTGCAAAAACTATCAATGAGTGGATTCGAAGTCATGAGCAGTCATGGTTCGACATAATCCAACGGGCCATCATGGACTAGTGGGCCATTGCTCTAGACGGGGCAACATTTTTGGCGCACTTCCCAGTCCAGTTCTAAAATGATATGTAAAAATTTAAGAAATACATCGCTTGTGGTAAGTGGGGCTTCAGCAACGCCATCAGCTCCCGTTGTCTCTAAAAGCAGATATAAATGGAGAGGCAGAAAAGCTCTAAACGCCAATTATCTGACGAATAAGTGTTCTAATTTTATTGCAGCAATCTGAACGCCAGCCAATAAACCATGTGTAATCATAAAATGAAACAAATGCGAGACTGTTCCGTTTCTTAAGCAGAACAATTTGGTTGAACCATGAAAATCACGCTCACCTTGTATAGATGCCTGAGTGGCTGAGGTAGACGGCAAAGGTGCAGAGGCCATTACGGTCACTAATGGTGGTACCTTAGGAATGATGGACATCCGCTGCGATGATATTCCAGATGGAGAAGCCTGCGCTTGATTTTGATTGCTATTATAATCCTGTGGATATCACAAGACGACAATTAACAACACATCGTACGATTACGGCATGGTGGCAAGATGAAATATTCGCGAAGCCGGAAACTTTTTCGAACTGAAAGTTGCTTCATGCGTCCAGTCACCCACCTTGAGTTTCCTCTCCACCATAACCTAAACTTGCCATCTCTAACGCTAAAACCGCACAAAGACAGTAACTGTTGGCAGAGAGATCCGTTTTGCCAACAAACGTCCAAGCACGGCTCCATACATACCCTTTCATGAGGTCCTAAGTTATCGTCCACGTCCAGATGCAGCATGGAGACCTGTTGAGCATTGTTGTTATTACTACCGTGGTGGCTGATCTTGCGGCCCTCGCCAGACGGGGTTGCTCCAGGAAATGCGTTGGCCTCGTAGCCGCCATCGTGAACGTCCATGCACGACTCCATGAGTTCCGGCGAGGCCGTGGACAGGTCCAGGGCGTCCGAGTCCTCGTGATCGGACGGCAGGGCGTTCTCCGGAATGCGTTTGCGGGGTTTTGCTTTTCTGCGCTTGGAAGGAGGCGAACTGCTCCTTTTCATGTGTTCGGGAAGGCCGGAGGAGGACAGGATGGGCCGGGGAGAGGCTGGTGGGGGCGACGCCGACACCGGCACCCCCGACTCCTTGGGTGAGGGATCGGAGAGCGCCAGCCCGAGGGTAGCCGTGTTCCGAATGACTTTGGGGGGCTGGTACGACATGTCCCCCCTGGATTGAGTACTTTCTTGAGTCATCTCGGCCAGCCCCTTCACCTTGAGGGACTCTGCGGTCTCCAGAACTGCATTGAGCTGTTCCTGGGAGACGTTTACCTCACCTTTGTACATGAAGTCGACCAATGCCTTGAGGTCCGTATACCGCACATCTTTTAGGAACACAATGGGGTGCTGGCAAGGGTTGTCCAGGAACAAGGATTGGAAGTAGGGACTGCAGGCGGACAGCACCACTTTGTGAGCTTTCAGGCTGAGCCCGTCGCAGGCCAAGGTGACGTCGACCAGCGCCTCGTTCTGGAGAAGCTGGTCAAACACGCTGAGCATGTTCGACTGGTGATTGTTCCAGCGCAGGCAAAACTGCTGGCTGCCCATGACTTAAGCACGCATACACACGGCCCGAAGAAGGCTATACTCAAATCCACTTTTGATCTGCAAGGATAAAAGAAACTGCGGCGTTAATGCTCTTCCACATTGGTAATGTCGAGAATTACTGACTAACGTATGGTGAAAATCCGACGATTAGCCAAGTATTGCAATCACACATCGAGCGAGTTGACATTTTCGCTGCTGCCGATACCTTCCAGAGCAGCCAAAGTCACAATCATGAAACTTTCTCATGCGTGTCTTACTAAACTCCAGATAAGACTTTCATTGTCCTTGGCTTCTCTAACTTCGGGAAGAAAGGAGCGAAAACAATCTGCATGTGCAGAAAAATTGCATAATATCAAAACTTGGCACACCAATTGTTTTTCTATTTCGTAATGTATCAGAACTGATATAGCCTTCTGAATGCACACTGAGCATGTTTCAAAAGACAACTGCAAATGAACAAGAAAATTAAGAAGAAAAAAAATGATTTAGCTTAACACTTTTTAAACAAAGCACTCATTTCAAGCTACATTATTGGACGAATAACACACACATTGTTGTTTACGTCGAAAATAATGTAAACATGAGATTTGCGCTTAAGTTAGGCACCCCCAGGGTGCTGGGGTAACTTAAAGCAATAAGAACGATAGTTAACAGGTCAAATTAATCCACCGGCCTTACACTTTAGCCAGGTACGCGTTTTCTTCACATTTATGAGCAATATGTTAAAATCGGATCACGAGTGCGATAGTTTTACCAGCACCAATTAAGATGCGCATAATTAACATCTTTTTTTCTTGGCACAAGCGTCGCTTCTTGCATTCATCCTGCCAAACAGCTATAACAATTCAAAAGGGTATTTCCAATTTTAATGGCTTCCAAATTAAGCTCCGAATTGCACACGGCTTTGATTGCATTAATTGCTTTCGTCCAAATCTATGCAAGGCTCATTCAATGGAGAATATTTTTTGGACGATCGCCATGTCAGTAATGCATGGCAAGTGGTGCTAGGCAGTGCTAGCCGAAATGGTTAAAGTTCCTTTCCAGAGGCGTCCATATTTCCACGGGGAAATTTGTAGTGTTTGCACAACTTGCAACTCGGCCTTATGATGGTACTGCAACACGATGCCACCCACCATCAGTTAACTTGCGGCCAAAGTCCAACGTGAATTTTATGCACGAATTTGTGCACGCCGTAGTTTGAACTGTTGGCTCCATAACCTGGCAACCACCAAAGTGCACGCTCACAATGTTACACCAGAATATGAATTAGCCTAATAATTCCTTTGAGCAGTTAATTCTCGGATTTGAAATCTCGAGTTAGCAGCTAGAGCCATTTACAAATGAGGATGGCCAAGAGCCATCGTCATTGTGCCATGTGTACCTAAATGTAATGCATACCTAAACAATTGTTGAATTAATTGCATGGACATGCGCTGGGCTTAGCAATTATTAAAAACTTACTTCCCAAAATAGCTTTTCAAATACTATCTGGCAGTCGATCGAACTCAAGGGCATTTATGGGATGCATAACGATCTTGTAACTCTTACCTCATTAAGCGAATCGTTTTCCACTGTTTATAGTAAACCAAGAAGTATTCAAAGTCTTAAACGATTCGTGATCTCAACCACCAGAAGTTGCAGGCAATGCGTCACCTCAAATCACACCAAATACAACCGCAACTTCAAAACTTTTCATATTTCATTTTATCTTTCTCTAAAATTAGCCTACCTGGTCAATGTTGGAATTTTAATCAGATAAACAAGTTATCAGCGAAGTTGAAGGTGACAGATAAAAATGACTTCGCTGATTTATCAATATTCAAATGATGCCATACATAACGCACAGTACCCAAGATTTTTTAATCAGCATGATGATCACCAGCTGCATGCTGGCATGATGTACATGTATGACTTACGTGGTCAAGACAACATGTAAGTTTTATTCTGGTTTGGACTTGATATGACAGCACGACTTCCATGGAGAAAAGTGCATCATTTTTTTGCAATTAATGTTATAGTAATAACATGCATGATTTATTGAATGCACTGAATAGAATAGTGCTAATGTCTTGAACAAGATTAATAGGAGATTAGTGCCAGATTTCCATACGTGGCCCCACAACCACCTTGCCATAATGATGCGCACGCGAAAAAATCAAACATTGCACTGTCAACACTGTCGAAATCCTTGACAGGGGCTTTCGTTGCTGCATTTAGTTAGTGCGACTGCAAAAGTCACTTTTATTCCGCAACTGTAAAACGCACCCGTGCTCCATATTTAAATAGGTGTACTCTCCACCGTACTCCCCATTAGATACACCTATATCAACATTGAGCTGAATAAACAGGTGCAAGGTATTCCGGTTGAACAGGTGCCCTAACTGAACAGCATCTACTATTTACACCCATAGTATAAGAGGAGAAGATGTTAGAAATTAATATTCATGGTATATTTCTAGAACTTTGTCAAAAACAAATTTTGCAAAACCTCTGTTTAAATGTAGCCCGAGTTTAACATGGAATAGCTATCCAACGATTCCTGCTCAAGGAATGTTTTCTGAAATTCACTAATCCAATATTAACATAAGAAATAATGCACATATTGGAGGCGATTTTGATTGATGTTCATCATTATTATTTTTCTTTAAAAATTTTTATACGTCAGTCCTGCATCCTGAGATGTCACGAGATGCAGTAGTCCGCATTAATTAAAATGTGCACGTAGCGATTTAGCATTATGAAAAGCCCATTTTGGGTTTGGCTGGAGAATCCACGAACACCTACTACATGCATGTCCATTAATTTCCCAAAAATGATAGGTGTTAGGTGAGAGCAGAGAGGGAGACATATGACATGTGCATTCTACAAGGTGCAACAGAAAGCCAAGTTGGACTCCTTTTACAATGATACCAAAATGTCGATTTTTTTAAGTTTATGAGCACAACACATTCGCAACATATTATTTTTCGGTCGTTTAAAATAGCTGAAACGTGCCGCCGAGTATAAATTAAAATGCAGTTTCGAGCAGCGCAAAACACAGTCCCAATTATAACAAATCTGGTTATAAATACTGTCCAAACACGCCCACCAGCAGCCAGCTAAGGACTTCGAGTGGCACCACCTTTTCATGGGCTCTACCAGATCCAGCACTGTGATCCAGGCACATTGAAAAAAAGGAGAACAATTCCTAATTATAAATAATTGCCTTCGACCATTACACTGTTCCCGTTTCGAGACGAATCAGCCATGTCTCAAATTGGTTTCGTTGTTGGGAAGCACAGCAAAAGCTGAATGACAAAATTTAATTTCTCTCTTGGAAACTTCATGTAAATGATAGTGAAACAGGGGAGCATTTCAAGGTTTTTAATCCACACACCGTGCACTTTGATCACCCAACGTATTCGCCAAATCTATGCCACCTATAAATCAACTTGGCATGCAAAGCACAACCTGAAGCTTTGACCTTCACAGATTTGCATGCAACATGTCGAGCCAGGGGGAGCCGAACGAGGAAGGTGCCCCAAATAAAAATTAACATTCGCTCAAAACTTTTGGCATGAAAACGCAGGTGCCAATTTGACTCATGCGTACAGATGGAGAAAAAAAATCTACACGCATTATGCATGGGGGAATCGAAAAACGCCATGCGGAGAATTTTCTCAAACATCCCGGACAATGTAAATCCTCGCTTACAGGCTAATAATAGTTGTGAGCCATCATCTTAATATAACGTTTGCCGTTGCTTAGGGGGTTGCTAAAAACGCCAACCCAGTGCTTGCAAAAGCGATCTTGTTGAACGAACCAGTTGACCAGTATGTGCTTTTAATAGCAACACGTGTTGTCACATGTAGTCAACAGCAGGGCATTTCAACTATCGCGATATATTGTCAAATGATATTGCATGTGTAAACTTAAAGATATTGATTAGGTTAAGGGGATATCATTGGATCTTCCACCCGAAATACGGATGATGATCCGTGTCAAGGATCTGCAAAATTATACTTTCAGGACAGGAGAAAAAACTGCTTGGGACAATCAATTTGCCCCTAAGTTTCAGAAGATTTATACTAAAATCACTTCGTATTCCTCAGAAGGACTGTGCATAACGGCCTAGTGTACTGAATTTGTAATATGAAATCCTTGACTTACAAATTTCGATTCAACAAATCAATATATTCTTGACAGAAACCCAATGTAATCATAGAAGGAATGCAGGCATCTTGTCTGTCTCAACGATTGAGGAATTCCATGCGATGAGAAAATATGCTGGTAAACAAATTCAATTTGTCAAATTGAACTGATAAACTTTATGAAACACAAAGATAAAATCGAAGATTCGCTTATTGAAACTAATGACTGACCAGATAAGAGTTCAGGGTTTCCATGACTTTTTTCAAAGTGACTTCCCATGATCGAGCTTTTGAATTTTTCACCATATTTTCAGTAACATGGTAAAACAATCCAACCACGTTTAAAATGTTTTGAGACTCGATGTTTTGAGATCCATATATTGACGAAATGGGGTATTGACCTTTCACACTACCTACAAGATGGATTAGTGCAACACTAGGTGAGTTGTTTGACATTCAAAAATGTGCGTACATGTACACGACAATGTATCCGATTTCTGAAAAGCTAGGAAATATTTGCCACTCATTAAATAGGTTTCGGGACCTGTTCTGCGCATAGCTAAGTGTGGTGCCATTTCAGATGATGTTAAAATAATTGATGGGAGGCTGATGACGGCTCTCGCAAACGCTTCCAAGTTCAATATATGTTCAAATAAAGACGCCGCGAAGTTTTTCAAAAGAAAATGGCAGAGGCAAATCTTGAATTCAAATTGCTGATTACACATGTTTGCTAATTGGCATATACTTGCAGAACCGGATAAAAAACCACCACGCAAACGAAGAACCATAAAATGCAAAACAGCGGCAACAAGTTTTTCGGGTTTCTCGGGGAATTTCTCAGCTGGGGTTCACGCTTTCCCTTCCGTGCCGCTCCATATATATTTAAGAAAAATATTTCATGGATGAAATGACACTCCAGCATTTGCGTTGCAGCAAATCACACGCTCACCCATTTCCCCGTCTTACTTAAGAAACTCGAAAGCTTTGGTGCCATGCCATGAAAAGTGGACCCTGAACAGAAAGATGGACATGTTTGCGAGTTTCTGCAGCTCTGTTCAATTTTACGAAAATGGCAGAAAATTAAACCTGCAAAACTGCCCTCTTCCATTTAAGATTTTAGGAAATCTTGCCATTGAAAAACACGCGATTGTAGCTTAAAAGTACAGCTGTGTAAGTTAAGCCATTGAAAAGTGGCACAAACACTAAGTCACAAGTAATAAATTTTGGAAAGAGGTAGAACTTCTCGCAGGGGGGCGCTGCAACCGCTAAAATCCAAAATAGCATGCACGTTTAACATACATTTTTCTTTTTTCTACATTTCCCCCAAAATGTGTTGCAGGGCGTTTATGATCACCCTGTACTGATAACATGCGTGCTCACTCTTCATCGTTCACTAGTCATTTTAGTTGTAGATACAAGTAACCCATGATTCCATGAAGGCAATCACAGCTAATCAAATTTGCATTTTCCGGCTCCAGTTTTCCTAGGGCACCATCAACATCGAGATGATTTAATACATTTTGCATTTATAATCATTTTAACGTCAAATATATTTTGCTGGTTTTATCCTCGTGAGAGCGGCTCTGACGTTCACGGATTCATTGAACTTCACCCGAGGATAAGGGAGGGGACAGTCGGGGGGAGAAAAAAAAACGAGGGGGGACATAAGTACGAGTTTTTTTAGAATCATGAGTAGAGAAGAAAAAACGACCAGGGTCATGCTTGATACATATAAAATACCTGTTCAAAATCATGGGAGATAGGAATGTGAAAAAAGCTGAATTATAAATAGCAGCGTGTAATTTTTTGTTAAAAAAAGAAGTGGGGAGCTTCACCTTTTTTATTTTTTTGTTAGAGTACCAATTGAATGACTGCGTATTAAGCTTGTGACGACGGTAAAATTAACAATTATATCGAGGAAATGCCAGTGGTTTAATGTATGTACATTTGATTTAAATAATGACTTGATTATGAGTGGAATATAATCCTTCCACTAAAACGTTGTCACGTGTTCTTCAGAAAGCAAGTGGTAACAAAGTTAAAACTTAAGTTTCGTAGATTTTTACAATGTTAATAATTCTGAAAAATATTCCAAGCAGTGCTCAATAAAATCGTTTTCACTTGGTAGGGTCTACATAAACTATCTATATTACGATGTTAAGAGCTAACCACAGCTGACGGGAACAGCAATTGGCTATTTAGCGAGGTCAGAGAAGATGTACAAAAGCACGTATCAATGAGACTTGACGGATTTAAATCTTTCAATATTCATCTCGAGTTTCGTCGTTGTAACCGAAATATATGCAGTATATAATCTCCCCGTTTCAAATTTAAATGAAAATATGCTAACGTCATTTGCCACAAAGGCAAACGAGTGATGACAATGCTGTATCTAATGGGGCATTTACATACAAAATGATGCCATCTGGAGACTGGATATAACTTGGGTGCATCAAATTGCTAATCACTTGACATCAGTGAAAAACGCAGCCTATGTCAACACCATCATAAAATGATGGGTGATCGAGGGCATCCAAGTAATGGATTTTCGCGTCCCCACTGTGACAAAACAGAGTAATATAACCAATGTTCACTAATTTGTTTTACAACTTGTTGCTATACCCCAGTATAGTTAAAATGGTTTAACATGTTATATAAAGCGTTTCCGCCTCATTTTAAAACATGTTGCATAACCTTGTGTCATATAGTGTGGACGTGCCTTTAGGGAAACACGTTAAATACTCGTAATTCGCTATTAATTTCGTCCCAAACTTAGCGCCAAATTTGAATAAGTGACACCCAGTTGCACGTGGTGAGCACTCCCAGTTCTTTCGAAGGCGTTTGATGCCAACCATATACAGTGTTGTCAAGTGCATTAAGGTACTGGTGACTTCGAATTGGCACCAAGAACTATGGGCTTGGTGAAGCAAATGCACCGATTGTGGAACGAGGGCGAATTAGGACAATGATGATCAGGTGATGATTAAAGCTGGAGAAAGGTGGGATTATTACTTTACGGGAGATTTTAAGGCAAAAATGAAGGTTTTGAGTTCAACCACATCATTCCCAATCAACACTAAAACGTTTTCGGAGAATTTACTGAATTCGTGGTGGCCGCAAAAATATGCCAGAGAAAAAAGTCAGTTGCCCTTTGACACCAAAGGAAAGCTCACATTGGTGGGTTGAAAGAAGTAATTTCGTCCACGTGCTTGATGGTACAAATTTGAACGTTCTTTTAGTTGTCAACATTTAACCATACTGTATATTGATAAACGTAAGCAGTCCAAAATACACATTTAACAACAACAACAAAATAACAGAACAATTCAATAAAAACTTTCAAAACAAGTTCAAGAAAGCTCAAACTTTGTCCTACGAGATCTAATGATGGAATTTGCTGGAACGGTTTGAAAGGCCGATTCATTACAAGCAACGTGACATATCTAGAAGACAAGATACTGAGATATGATCAGAAAATGTGTTGATTAGGAATAATTACTGCATCTGTTATTTTGCTGTTGCTTATTTATTGAGTTTATTCAGCGACGCCCAAGGAACAGTTATGACTATAAGGACGACGAGCTGAGCAGTAACAAAGCGATGAAAGACTACAGAAGGTTGATGAGGGAAGGCCTATGGTCATGGTCGATTTTTTATAGGAAATGTTTGGCATTTCTGTGGAAATCAAACCCTCGTTTCTAGAATACGAGAAGCACGCTGCTTCATCAATGAGCTCATTACTTCCGGAACTCTTATTACTACAAAACTCCTCAATTACTACACTTTTCACAAAATATGACTCGATACAGTTTCCCTCAATGCAGTACCTTGACATATTTACATGCGATGTGTCAAAACAAACAGAAATACTTGCATAAGAGTACTTTCTCCATACAAGCTTCCGTTAAATTTGAAGTTAGAATTACAAGACTTGGAATTCTTCTCTAGTGTTCTGTTAGAATCTGAACATGTCATAGCCGTATGGACAAACTTAGCATTTGGGGAGAAGCAAACATTGAACATAGCATAGAAATACAATGTTAAAATATAATAAAACATTGATTTAGGTATAAATGTATGCTTATCTTTTGAATACCGAACTATGGACATCGACTCTGGTCCATGATATAGTTAGATGTAGATAAAGCTGAGCAAAAGCTACTTGTTTTAGGAAATAACTCATTTTATGACCCGAAGTTTTCCATTTTACAAAAACCTAAAAAACGTCCAGCTCCTTCGTTAACCTCAATGTCCATTTCCTACTATATTTCCATGTCTTTTCAACGAAAGAGGCATCATAAAAGCCCACAATTTAATACATTCATCCTTTGACATTACCCAAAGTCTAGTTAATGAGACCATGCGTTTTCTTATGCAGAAAATAATAAGAATAATTAAGAGCTTTGATAAGCAGATTTTTTTATCCAAAACGAGGAGGTAACTGACACCAACAGTTAATTTTCCGAAACTGGGAGAAACCACTCGACAGCACCGAAGTCCAAGGAGAAGCACACAAAAAAACCGCTTTGGCAACCAAATTTGTCTATATGTGCAGTGTGCATGCATAAGGAAGTTCATTAATTAGGAGGGGCCTGGCTGGACTTAATTGGGAGTGCGAAGGTCCTCGATTTTTTGATCGTGAGAGGGGTGGCTCTGCAGGAATGTGCACATTTAAAAGTCAGAGCATGGATTTGCCCAGCTAGCCTTAAATTATCTGAAAACGTCAAGAAATACTTAAGGGATAAAAAACGTGGGTCAGTGTCATTAAGAAAATGGAAATGAACAACCCAAGGGAGAAGTTGTTGAGCCTAAAAAAATCTCACCCCTCAACTTCCACCTCGGGAGCCAATCAAAACAACCTAAAAAAAACTATAAGGGAGTTGCAAAAAAATATATAAAAAAAACTCCAAAAAAACTGGCTAAATTGTGCAGGTTGACCTGCCAAACTGAGAGGTGACTCAAAGATTCGTTTGCATAACAGCTAATCGTGCATACAAAACAGGCGAACATCTCATTTCGATGGAAATGCCAACCATGCAACAATGTAGAAATTCACAAATCTTACAGCTTCTCGTGTGCTTCCTCCATGTATTTCTGCTAAGACGACAATGTGTCGCTGCATTACAGCAATGGCTGCCAGCAGAAGTACATTAATTGGATTCAACGCTTTGCCCTCCAGTGCTCAAAAACGAATTTGCTGAACCGAATTTCTTGACAGCTCAGTTAGATCTTTAAACTTCGCCATCCAGCAAATGAGAACAAACCAAAGATATCACAAATGGTCAAATGAAAAACTTGCATGTATCGAGGGCGGTATATTACGTGTCAGGGCCACATCGATAGACACAATGTTTAATCTGCAGTATTCTCGCAGTTTTTAGGCCAAAGAGCAAATAAAATTGTCACAATTAAAAAAATAACAATTAATGTGCATGCTGCAATGTCAAAGGTGGTGGCATCCAAAATCATGAACGAGGCTACAGTACCTAAAATGGGTGGCCATGGATGATGATCCTCATCGATTATTGCAGAACTAACTCAAATGTTCTCTTTCGAGGAATATATGAAAAGAATAAGCTGGCAAGAAAAATTCACGGATCTAATGTACATGTAAGTTGCATCGCAACACGGATCACAAATGCTCAGTAGATGCGTGAAACAAATGAAGAGAACTAAACTACATGAAATGGCAACGTGTACATGTAGTACATGAGATTTGCATTTCTGATACTGCTTTTCGATTCTGTATTCTCATGTAATCTTTCCTACATTAAATAAACACGATATGTGTAACAGAGTAATCTTAATTTAAATATTTTCTTACTGGGAATCCTATAGCCTATCACTTCAATTATTTGGGTTATTGCTGGATGACTTGCGTTATATGGTAATTGGGAGGGGGGAGGAAAAGAATAAGGATTATGTAAACTTTCAATTTCAACGCGATAAGATGTTGAATCGCACATAAATTGTACGTACGAGCAATAAGTTTACTACATCGTGGAAAAGTAAATATAATGTCTTTTCTTAAGGGTGCTAATTTATGATTTTTATCGATCGAAGGAGTAACGTGTCACCCTCACTCCGTCACATGGCTGAAAAACAGGATTTACATGTACCCAGATTATTGTTCAATAAAGGAAAACATTTTTAGCGCCTTGAATTAACAAGCCGTTTTCGAGGACAATATAAGCAAGAAAAATTATTTCGTCGTACTGGTGGCATTGCATTCTAACAGGTGACGAATATAAAAAAGATCATAGGTCTTATATGAAAAACCGTCTCCATGTGATAAGTCGATGTAAAAAATTCACTGGGCAAATATTTAGTAAATCCTGTTCTATAACCACACTATACTTAACAACCCACACTTCAACAAACAACGGTACTAATTAACCTCTGCAATTTTTTTAAAATAATAACGATGTAAATAGCCCTGTAGTTAACAGTTAAATGTTCGAAATCATTAATATAATACACGTGCACGTTATTTTATGTAAATACGCATAATAATTGTACAAGTTACTGTTAAAAGAGTGTTAACATTGAAAAACGAAATCAAGTTCTAAGGCTTGAGGAAATGTTTTTGATATCTTTGCATAGTTCAAACCAATAAACACAACAGCAAATTTAGTTGTTGATCAGTTGAGGATGCTGATCTAATGTTAAAATGCCAGTCAGAGACCAACATAGAAGGAAGATGGAGTAGCCTAATTAACGTACATTTCCTGAAATGGTTGTGTAGGAGCCTATTACCTCTACTTACAAAACCATTATTACCCAACGCTATAGTATACACTGTATCAGTTCGGAATTTTTCAGTTGGCAATAAGGTGTATGCAAATTTTGCGTCACGAATTCGTAGCCCATGCAACATTGATAAGATCTGGTATTTCTTGCGGTCTGTTGAATTTATGCAAGGACTTCTATCTTGCATAAATTGGCTTATCACAAAGACTAGGTTAACAAGGAAATGCGGTACACATGGACGGCACGTGTAGGATACAGGGTGCTGTAAGTCAGTTGAGAAATGAAAGAGGCAAAGTAATGCCAACTCTTTAAATCTGGCTGCAATGAAAATGCATATAAGATCATTTGCACGAGGGAAATATGAAATGTGGCAATACGAAACGTGGTTTAGTGATTTGTGGAGAACCAATCCTGCATGTAATGCAGGAACACGTGGATGTCTAACCTAGGCTTCGAACCTTGACTCCCACATGCAAGACATGAAACTTTACCAATGTGATTGTAGATTGTAAATCCCCCACTGCACTAAGCCCACAAGGTAACAGAAGCCACAATTTTAACAGTTTAATTACCAAGCTCGTATACATTACGTTCTACCATACTCTCCAAATTTATTCATTCAACCAATCATATATACCGTAAATACACTACGTTTACATGCAGTCATTAAGTGTAAAGGCCATATGGAGGTTCTCGTATCCCAGAAAGCAACGGGACTAATTAGTTAGCAATTAATGAACTCCAGAAATATATTCAACCAACTCCTTGAAAGGAATGGCGTTGTAAAAATCGCTGGCGATGAAACAGCAATGAAACGAATTTATTATGTGTTTGGGGATTCTACAGTTATTCATATGCAGACACTGGCAGCGTGCAAGGTGGGTAATGTGAGCATCGCCTATAACGGGAAGTCAAAGGTCACGGCTGAGCACCCCTGGATGAGTTATCATGGATATCACGCAGCACACCTGCTTAATGCACACTACTTTCATCGGCGTCTTTAAGGCCTATTTTGCGACTGACTAACGGGACCTTTCCTGGAGTCGAAAGGACTAATGCTGGTGCCACACCTAGCCGCCTCAATCCCATTTCCAATTTCGAAGTGCTGGGTGGCAGCCTTGAATTTGCATAAATTAGAAAAGTTTTACCTCCATTCAAATTACGGATGTACGAGAGTAGGCGATTTCGAATGCGAAACTGATTGCCTCGGCGGTTTTGGCGAAAAGGATTTACCCAACGGGATAATTGCTCAATTCTCGAGCAGGGGAGCAGCCGGGGCATTTGTTTTATATGGAAATTTTTGAGCAAATCGATTTCATTTGAGAATTTTTAAAAAGTTGAACGTGGGGACGAGAGGATATTTGGCCAGAAATGGAAGCGAAGCAGCGGGTCTCGGCGGGGTTCGGTCGGCGGAAAACGCAACGACCCAGTCCCACTCGTGAATGTAAATAAATGAATTGAAGAAATGGGTTTTTTATCGAATTTCAAGCCCGAAACGGTCTAAATTAAAACGTTGAAATCAGCAGGGGTGGCATCGGGTCCGCACGAACACCGCGCGGTCTCGTTTTTCTAGAACTCATCGTACAGCCGTCAAGCTAGAGAAGTGAAATGATACGAAATTCGTCTTACCTTTCTTAAAAGTAGCTAAACGCGACTAAAATGCTGGCCAAACATGGGGCCTTATCATGACGACCAGCAGTCGTCCGCCATATTCCACGCTGGAAAAGCGAGTTGAAGCGAAAACCCGATGCTCGATGTGCCGTTATGCCTGTGATCGTCCAACGCCGAACAAGTGAAGCCGATTAGGAGCGACCAGAGCGCCGCCTGGATTGTAATGCGTCGAATATTTTGCGTCGGCCATCTTGGTAGTCGTACACGCTTGAAAAGGTCGAAAAAACACATCCGCTGATACCGATGGAATGCTTGGAAATTAAGTTATTCGGACATTAAGATAACTTTTACGTTTTTCACAGCTAATTAAAAATTACTGAGACGTGAACGAAAACTTATACACCATTACAATAATGATAATTACATAATATGTTTCGTCATTGCCAATCGGACGACAAACTATTTGTGTGCATTGTATACCATGGGGGCATCAAAAAGTTTAGTGCTTCAAATTTGTAAAATCAATAGGCTCACTTTTCATGAAAAATTGATTGGAATGTAATTATTTCGGCACGCATGCATATTAAACTCCAACAATCGCCTGCGGCCACGAAATAACTGGTTTTTGGAGTGAGTATGCATTGCGCCGAAATAATTACATACAGTAATTTACATTCCAATTCTGCACAATTTTTAACGGTAGTAAAAAAAAACTCATTCAATCAATTTTAAAAACACGTGTATTTGTAGCGCGACATTCACATTGTACATGTAATTAGTTTTATACTGGCCTCACAAACTTTTCAAAACAAATCAAAATCTTTTAAATAATCATTATAACTAAAAAAGAAAAAGAGATTAAAATAAATGTTTCGATTATGTCTAAAAAGGATGATGGTGCTCTTATCAATCATCACTGAAATGAAAATCTAGGTCATTTTGCCATCCATTGTTTCATAACACATGTGACAATATTTGCCTAATAGGCCTACTCTGTTTGCCCTTTTGGACCGTTGGTTAAAATAAATACGACGATAACTAATGCTGAGGGAAGCATAGAGTAAAGTTGCATATAAGTTTCAAAATTTAGTCCAAATTTTGGTTTAGTCCACATCAGTTACATGAAACATTATCGTTCCACATGTACATTCCATACGTTGATTTTAGGCAATTTGCTATTCGATACATAACGTATGCTAAGTGAACACTATTTTAAATTTAATGACGTGACCTTATTATTTCTTTAAATAATAAACTGTACATGTATACAGTGTGTTTCGAAGACAGCTCGATAAAAAGTATCAATGATATACATTATAGTCTTTAAAAAAAATAGCAATAATTTGAGAGAACCCAGATTCTCGCCATGATTCTCAGGGGTAATCCTATTTATAATGTTGATGTCATGCCTGTTATAAATGGAAAGGTGGACACTGGACAGAGGCACTGACCAACTAACTATGGTAGTACAGAGTATTACATTATATTTTGCCATTGATATTGCCAGGGGTAATAGGCAAACATATAAAAAGATATTGGCAAACATCCTTTCATATCAATGGTACCAATAAAAGCTCATTCATGGTTCCATTGTCATTATCAAACATCACTCCTTTTCTGGACAGAAAACTGTCAATATTTTGATACTTGCGAAAACCGCCATTTTGGAAATCTCTAAATCTTAAAAACTTTCACTATTCAATCCAAAACATTCAACCGGTTTTCTAGATGTATATTTGAAAATAAATAATTTGTGAATGAACTGAAAAAAATTGGTTGAATATGATTTTGTTGAGAGTAATGTGTGCATGATGACCGAAGAGGTGGTTAATAATTTCTTTTGAGAAGTAAACTTCGCCTATGAGATTCTGAAAATGTGCTTTCCAGCATTTTGTAACAATTTCGTTCAAATCGATTCAAATGTTCTCTGCTGTGAAATTGTGGGGGACTTTCCGCAAGTTTCTTGCCAGTGGATACGATCCATCATGACATAATTTGAACACCCCCATGCGTGATGTCCGAATTTTCTTTTGGTCACGTGGAGCAAAGAGGAAAACGTGGGAGGAAAATTGGTCGATGTGGCAGAAATTTTAATCATGAAATGCAGGCTCGCCTCTAAGCATCATGATCCAAAGCCCTTACGTTCGAGAAACAAAAGCTAAAAAATAAATAAAGAAAAAAAAATCCAAAATGGACATTATTATGTATTACATAAAAGGCACGCAACACCGGGTCTTAAAGGTACCGTAGGCAAAGGCTCTATTTCAGGTCATGTCTGAGTCCAAGCGTTGCATATCAATGGGTCGGTGCGGTGGGGATGTCCCCAGGCACTCGCTTGACCCACCCACCCAGGGCTCGCCACGCTGCATAACAAACACACTGGCCGAGGCAATATTGAGATTAACAACGGTTCCCAATCCCCCAAATTAAAGTTGGGATGCACGTGAAAGCCCTTGTGCATCAGTCGCCTGGATTTGTATTCAACTGACCCTCCCAGTCGCTAATACCCCCTAGCCTTGGCTCAACACAAAATGTCTTAATGTGGAAGGAAAATTACGAGCGAACAAAAGGCGAATTAATGCAAAAGCAAATCTGCCGTCTTTTTCACATTTTATACGGATTAGCTTCCTTGGGAGAAAGCTTGAAAAATTAAGAAAACACTTCGTTTTCCCACAATTTTCATCCCGGATGGACAGCGATGGATTTGGGGACGTTAGGAAATTCGCCAGGGCTTTTAAAATTGTCGACCTGAAATGCAACAGGATCTATGTGCCAAAAGTATGCTTGTGAAGTAATCAACACACTGTTTCCTTATTGTCCATAATGCCTTGTAGTAACGTTTATTAAAAATATTTTGCATTGACCATGAAGAAAGCAATATTATTGAGTAGCACTTTTGAATGTTATTTGGTTTGGTTCATACTGTAGATCATGGTGCATGAATCAATTAAATATAAGTTTTGCATTTTGTGGCACTTAACACTCTTTCGAATTGCAAGTCTTCAATTCATAAGATGATTAATGGGACGATTTTTGACTATGCATCACCTTCACAGCAAGGGAATAACGTACGTCATAAAATCTTGGAAGTACTGTATTATTCTAGTCAATCAGACTTCAACTCTGGATTATTTCAAGAAATCTCATTTAATGAATTTGAGAAATGCAAATTGATACTGTAATCCATGATCCATCAGAAGTGATGGATATGTTCGAACGCCATAAATGGGAAAAAGGCAATGCAAGACCCATTTACTACCCCTTTGGTCATTTTAAATTTTGCTATAAGAAATAATTAAATTGCTTCACAGCGTGCTGACGTCATACCCAAGTCTTGGTTAAATTTCAATTTGTTAAGAAAGGTAAAATTCCACTCTTATCTCACGAAATCTAGGAATTTTTTGTTAATCCTAAATGCCAAGGCGCTCCAAGAATCTCCACAATTAAAGATAATTAACGGTCTAATTGGCATAAAGTTGAATTAGCTTTAATTAGAGCCATGTTAATAATTAATTGTGCATTTCAGTGCAATATGTTTAACACAGGAATTGTCCTAACAATCAACAACATGCCCTCCAAAGCCAATAAAAAATAGATCTTGTGCGACATGTAACATCATCACATCAATGGCCGGTCAAATTTAATAGCAGATCAAAGAGAATTGAGTCCGCCATTTTAACTTGGGCATTCACACAAATGTCTATAATCAAAATTAATTTATATTAGAATTTATTAGCTTTCAGTAATCAATGGTGCAACCTGCACCAGATGATTGCGTCTAATTACCCATATCAGAATGCGTTTGCTATTCATTTGGATATTCGAAAGTTTCATGAAATAGCCACCCAGCCATATGTAAAATGTCGATTTCCCTGGCTTTTTTTCTTCCCCAGAATTGAGATTGGATGAACAGGGTTTTCCAGCGAGGGGGAAATGCAGTACACAGCTTTGAAAAATTAAAAGTCCAGCACGACGAACGCAGTGGTCAGTTTTGAAAGCCAAAATGGAAGTCTAATCGATTTTTAAAGGCTCCATCGATCGATATCGGCTGCCCGTTAGTTTGAAAACGCATTTTTCGGACTGTTTCGGTCAAGCGTTTTTTTATCTGCTGAAACTTGGAAAATAAAATCGACCAGCATGGCAAAGCCATTTGATCCCCCACGCACACATTCGAGTTAATTTCACCTCTAAAACTAAGATTTCACCAGGTTTCCACAAAATGATCAACTTGACCTCTGAACCATCAGTCGTGCGAACAATGATTCCTTGTTCATACTTATCATAGCCGTCTTATCCAAACGATATTTACACAATATATATTTTTTCTGCATTGGCGCAAAATAGAGATAGCTTAGAAACAGATGTCAGAGAGCAGTTTGTGATGCCAATAGGAATCAATGGCATTCAAAAATATATTATTCCATTCATCAAAATTTTGAACAATATACTTTTGCATATCACTTGCATAGGGTGATTGACCAATTTTTGTGTCACTGATTACCATTTTTGAGTTAATTTTCACAAGGATAGGCTATCATGTTCTGAGGTGACAGCGACAGTAAATCACATCATTTTTGACTGCGAAATTCCAATTTATAAAAAATAATTATACAATGTCAATGAAAGGGTGAGATGACCTCTTGATAAATGTGCAGTTACTGCAGTAATAAAGCGTACTTACTAACATGCACAAGTGAGTTCGTACTTACACAGTCCGACTGCTTATCAATGTTAAATTTCATATGACTGACTGTAACTACTTCGATGATCTTGATTGAACTTGCAATCCAAGTAGTATCTCAACCGTCGTCTTAACAAAATCATCCAAATCAAAGACGACATCATTTATTTATGTACTGTCCTGATGTGTATTTGCTCTGCACTTTCACTTACTATGGTATCAATAGATCAAAGGATCGTTCCAAAATCAATTTTAAATGCCGGTAATTAAGTTTGTTTAAAGAAACCATTAATTTACATTGTATAACAGGCGCTAAGCTGTTATATGCACTGTTAGCAAACTAAGTGAAATGAAAGTAGTCTGGCATATGTGACCCAATGGTTTCTGAAACAGCAATAATGACATCATCATTTGGACAACCCATCATTATTTCTATTTCTCTCAGCATTCATGCACTTGGCTGAACTCCACCCCACCCAAATGATGACATAATACTAAAACGTTTTCATCCAAAAATACACATCGTGCACTATCAGGAAAAGGCTTTTTGTGTCAATGTTTTCTCATTGTCTGTTTTGCAATGAAATATAAAATGGACAAGAAGTCAATTTTTAATGCACGGGCAGCACGTACATTAAAAAACTGACCGAAAAGGGACTACAGAAGCAACACCCTTTTTAATTCACTGAACAAACACTGGCGTTTTCGTCAAGCAATTCTTGAAAACGTGGTCCATCCAGCGTTCGTAAAAACTGCTCGGGGAAAAACGTCTTTTTTCGTTTTTTTAACAAATCAATATTTTATTGGAATTGTCCTCAGAGAGGAGGCTGCACTCCGCCAATCAATAAATATGCCTATTGTGTTTGACAAGGACTAACAACAGTTGAAAAGGGCCAATCGCCAGAGGGCGTTTCATCCAACGGTCTCCACCAGTGACCACCACTTTCAACTGACCAGAGCATTGTGAGGGCATTAGTGGAATAAAAAGTCAAGATGGCGCTAGAGATTCGCACCGTGTACTTATCTCAAAAACATAATCAGACAGTAAACTTATCATGCATTAGTAACAGTAAACAGCATCTTACTTTTCAATGCCTTGACGCAAGAGCTGTTCTCCCGAATGCCACCATTCAAAGGATGAGGCTACAAAAAAATAAACTAATCATTAATCTTAAGAGAAAAAACTTAGGAATAGCCCAGTATACCCACGATATCTACATTCAAATTGTAGACAAATTGCATACATGTAATTCCCACGGTCGGTCGAGAGCAGTCACAAATGAAACCCAGTCAGTTTCTAAGAACAAATTTGGATAATTTATTTGGCAAAATCAGTCTACGATATTTCCTAAGAAAGTTATACACGCACACCCGACATGTGACCATCATTCTGCGATTTTTTTAAAAGCACCTCCAAATTCATCATTTGATCAATGAGTAATATCGAGCGATATTACACCGACAATACATGTAACGGATCTAAAACGACCCTAAAACTGCGCTACATATTCTAATGTAGAAACAATAGAACTAGAATTAAAAGCAGGTGAAATAATATATTACTTCAATTGGCCTCAATGTCTTGTTTGGGAATAACTTTGTACGAACTGTTGCGCTGCCAAGAATGGTACTGTATGTGGCTCTGGTGTTTATGCCTATGAGAGAATTCGGTTTTTTAAAAAAGAAAAGTATGGAAAATTCAGGGCTTAAATGAAATGACTACTCTACTTTATGGAAGTTTATGAAAGACCAGTCTACATGACTTGGCCTTGGAATCCCAGGAAAGCTGGAATCTTTGAACAACATGTTTGTATTAGAGTAGGCCAAAGAAAAAGAATTATAGAAACTTGTGCAATGACCAGCATTTGGATATTGAGGGATGCTATGAATTCGAAATCAAAGATCATTAGCAAAACATAGCAGATGTGACCACATACAGTAAATGGTGATGTCATGAGGTAACTTATGAGAAAGTACAATGTGTAAGCTAAGAAGAGTTCACGAGGCTGTATCAAGGCACCATTACCATTTACCCGAATCAAATTTGCAGAAAAGGATAAAAATGATGTAACCAAACTTTACAGATGACACTACAGCAGTTCAAAACAAAGCGTGTCTAACCCCCAGCCACCAAATGGCCTGGGAAATAATCGAAAAATTTCATGCGTACAGTAACACATACAATTGGACCTAACATCAGGTGCAACAGCAACTACTGCAGTTTTTACAAGATGAAATAGTTATATTGTCAAGTCCATACCATTCATCGCCAAATAAAGCGTTCCAGAACAAAGCTGTATGCTCAAATGTGCCCATTAGAGCTACTGCATAATCCGTCACGTTACTTCTATTAACTACCATAGCAAGACTATTGCAGCATATAAGTCATCCCTGTTCTGATGACTGTTCCCTTAGCTGCGCAGCAACGAAATTGCCATGGTAGTTCAATGTAGTTCAAAACCATACTGTATATACACGTAAATATAATTGAAATACTTTTTAAGTCCTCAATAAACTGACTGCTAGAAAGGTTACGCCCTGTCCCAAGCAGCACTGCTCCCCCACTATTCCCATCAGTAAAAAAAAATTCTGTTTCGTGCTGCCAAACAGTCTAAGCTGCATCGATGATGCCTCCCCATTTCAAAGCCATCCAACAGCAACCACAATTTCAGGAATATTTCAGTATAAAAATTGTTTCATCCAACACACTCGTTCACTACTTCTGTCAAGAGGCCAGAGTGACAAAAGAATCACCTTGTGCTCAAATTTCAAACAATTGCCATTCAGTTTCTAATAGCTAATTCTAAAGGGAATGATGGGATCTAACAATTTAAGCAGCCAAAGTGTATGTACATTCCAACACAGGGATTGAAGTCCCCGACAATACCCCTGCCAGTATACGACGTGTTAATTATCACAAAATTTTGGCAATGTAGACGAAACCTGCATGGAGGAACTGCAATCGCCTACGCTAAAACGCTGCATATTCTGCTACACCTACATCTAGGCGAAAACCCATCGAGCAAAGAACTACACGCAAGCTGCGTACAGGCAGGAGGGTCTGCCCATCGAATGGCATCATGCTATAATTTAGGCACTAGGCTTAAGTACGGGTTATGAGAGACCGCCTTTGCGGAACGACGCAAGCATGCCGATAGTCCCCAATTCCAACGCCTGACTTTCAGTTCTGTACGTGTTAGACAAGGAAAGCGAAGATGGTGGGACTTGTGCTCGGTCCATCGTCACTGGCTTGGTGATAGTAATTGACCCATCAGCAACGTCCACAGAGTGCAGTCCTGTCTTGCCCATGCTGGCAGAGATGCTCAGACCACGCAGGCTGGTCAGTTGCGTCATTGGACTTGTGGGTTTCAGGTGATGGTAGGTGGGAAGGGTGTACTTGGGTAGAGAGCTCTGGGAGGACACCACCGCAGTTAAACCAAACTGATTTAGTTTTTCCATTAGATTTATGTTGGCCAAGCTAGCCGTAGTGGATGGTGAAAGAACTTCTGTTGTGGTGACCCCTGAACCTGGTAAAAATGATAAATTAGCACTATCATACTAAACTTGTTTTACCTTAAGTACTGTAATACTATGATAGCACACTACACTAAATACAAGTCTAAAACCACAATCCCTAAGATGTTGTAACATCCACTAGCAATTTGTAATTTTTTACCTGTTAGATGGGTCGTCCGACTAGATGACCTGCTGCGCCTTCCAGGTCTACCTGCAAGCAATTCGGCACCACGGCTCAGCGCACCTCCTATTGCCGCTAAACCTAGAGATCGTGAAAATAGGATTAGTAAAACCCACACGCAAGACGACAGCATCTCGAGCAACACGATCGTCGTAAAAATTTCATTTGAATCCAGCCATGTTACATACTTGGTATTTTTAAGGGTGCAAAAGGAGGAGGTGTCGACGGTCTCGATCCCTCTGGGGAGTTGCAGGGAGTGGCTGGCGGAGGTTCCTGATTCTCCATGGAAGGCGATGGCTCACTTTGCTTTGGGGCGGCACTTTGATCAATTGGCAAAATCCCTCGCTCGTGTAGCAGTTTAGCAAGACTGCGAGTTGTGCTAAATGTGGTAGTGGCTCTTTCACGACCCTGTGGGCTGTTCAGGCAGCTACTTACGCAGCTAGATGGTGCGACGCTAGCAACGCTAATTTGAGCGCTCATCCCACTGTGAATAAAACACATTGCTAAGAAACTGCTTTCCTTAGGAATATGCCATTAGTAAATACATGTATGTGAAATCTCACTCAACATTGGGTGCCATTATATTGGGAAACATGTGCGACATTTTTTTTTTTAATTTAACACAATATTTAAGCTCTTAAAAATTGCACACAAAAACTTGTACCAACAATTAGGACAACGAATTATTTTTCGCATACACTGAAATGATCAAAAGTCACACTTCCAAGACATTTTATTGCTGAAATTGTACTTTTTTATCTTTCTTTTAGAAAAAATATTAAAAAGCCAACAGATGGAAGCAAATTCCACATGTCTGCCTTATTTTTTCGAAATGTCAACCTTTATTACAAATAAATAATGAAAAAATAAAAAGTAAGATATCAATTACTTGTATAAAATTTGCATTGCCTAGAAATTATTCAGCTAACAAAACTGAAAAAATCTGAGAAGTGCAATAAAAATACATCTGGTGGAGGACATGAATCTTGTAATAAAATTTAGGATTTGATCAATGAAAACACTGCCTCATTTGCAACAAAAAAAAAATCCTAAAGCAGCATCCTACCTTCCATATGATAATTCTACAGCAAAGCCTTTTTCACAGCAATCCTAATTATTGTGCAGGAATCTTTGGTCCAAGTATTATTCTTATAATGCAACTAATATTTGGCTACCAATCGTTTTGGACGGCTTGGTTCTAGTAGTCGCTCTATACTAGCAAGGGGCGAGGAATTAAGAAATGGAGGACGAAGGTCTGTGGGAAATGTGGGAGATGCTATTTCTACGTAAAACAATTGGTTTAATGGGTAGGGTTGTGGGTCTTTGTTTTGATTTGTGCATTAGAGTAGTTTTATTCTGAGGTTTAATATATTTGTTGGCATTAGAAGGAATAGACAATTTGTTAATAAATGACGAATAGCTATGACACAAAGGTAAGTGAATTGAAGAAAAAGAAAAAAAAAGCAAATGTAAGAAAAAGCCCTCAAGCAAGCGAAAAATAGCAATCTACAATAATTTGTAAAGCCTCTTGTACAAAACCTCGTAAAAGCTCTCGTAAAAAATGCCAGAAAGTACTACGATGATTTACCTGGGTGTTACCCTGGTGTTGTCATCTGGATGAAGTACTGTTGACGTTGTGTATGTGTATATTGTACTTGTACTATCGAAAATTTTACCCGGATGGCTCACTTCTAAGTTAACAAAAATAACAGATTGTTAATGACAAATTAGGAGTGATGGAACCATTGAGAACCACTACAAAGGCTGACGTTTATTAATATTAAATATCATTACCATCGTCTTCCTCAAGATCAGTGAGCGTGTAAACTTCATCTAGCTCCTCCAATTTTTTCTCGCCTTTGATTTGGACTCCAGGCCTTTCCTCGAAAATGCCCCCAAGGTGTGGGGTAGCGAGCTGCTGCCATTGATGAAGAGTTACTGAGCCTTCCATAGGCTTTACAATCTGCAGTTTTTCAGGGAATTGGTAGCGCCTTGAGTACCCAGACACTCCCGTCAGGCCAGAAAATGCTGACATGGCTGACCCAGTGGACATAATGGAATCTGGTGTCCGGCATTGGTTGGGAGTGTGCGTGCCATCCTCGAATGGCTGCCGGACGCTTGAAAGGTATTCGGCTTCACTTTGGCGGCGGAGACTAAGGCGACGAAGAGCTGTTTCCAAATCATTGGATCCAGGAACTCCAGGCCGTCCGAGACTTGAAAGCGAACTAAAGAGTGAACAGGGTGTATGGGAAAATATATTAGATCCAAGAAACTTTACAAAGCAAAACGTTCAACTTTTTAAGAGGTAGATAATAGTAGATAAGGGTAGATAATGAACAAGAAGTGCTACATAACAAGATAGCTGATAGTTAGAAATACAAAATGAAATGGAAAAAGATAACACTTTTTTCATTACGCAATCAAAAGGAAGGGATAATAAAGTAAATTAACGTACGAATAGGTGCTGTCTTCGCTTCCTTCCGCACAAACCGAACCTTCGGAATCGGAAGCCCCTGACCGTTCGAGATATGGCCGAAAGCCTACATTGTGGGGCGTTGAAGTAATCCGAGCATGGAAGGGTGAAGCATGCTGGGCTGATGACAGCTGAGGAACTGAGCAAATGGAGCCAGAAGCATATGCCGAAGAATGGACTGCAGGAGCGCCATAGAGGTGAGGCAATTGCGAAGGATTGTTCGTTTGCATGGAATTAGCATTATTCTGTTTAGCATATCTGACCGTTTCAAATACTTTCAAATTGTGCAACCTGAAACACAAAAAAGGACAAGTTAAATGTCAAAACTCTTAAATGATAATTGCAGTGAGAATCTATGACAACTTACTGCCTGGTATTGGGATTGAAGCTGCCTGAATCATTGCTGAAAGTACTCTCCAGTTCAGAGGCCAAAGAATCTGGATTGACATATGATGAATACATCCCCATCCGGCTGATGCTTGGAAATGCCTTCTTACGGCTGTTACGGATTTGCTCTTGAGCTTCATGGAGGAGCTCAAGGACCTCACTATACTTGACTTTAAAATCTGATAACTAAAAAATATAAATAATGTCAGTGAGATCAAAACGCAGCATAAACATAAAGTGAAATCATTTTCATTTCAATGTCTGTCTACTTCATGAAAACCTCTAGCTTGTGAAAAACTGATAAGAGTTAGTATCACTTGTCTAATGTGAAAGGTTCTGTTTTACAAGTTGCCCGAAGATAAATTATTCTAACATGTAAACCATACAAGCAAGAAAAGATTTTGCATCAAACGATATACATAATATGTATGCATACACTTTTTCATTAAACCTATACAGAAGAATGTTTTTGTAAAGGAAAATAAAAATAACGAATCTGCAAGTAAAGAACTAACCTCTGTGGTGAGATCATTCTGGCATTCCTTTGCAGCTTGGAGATGGTTATAAAGCTCTTCATTTTCAAGTTTGTACTAAAAGTAGTTAATAACGGTGTCATTATTATACATTAAACAAGATCATTACAAAATAGGAAATGAAGATTACGATTGCTGATATAATACATATAAATCATATGTAAAATGTCACCTGTTTAAATTTAGATTGTAAATCTGCTACTTGAGCTAGCAAGTAAGTGATGTCCTCTTGTTGTTTGTTGCATTCTTCAATTTTTGAAGACAGTTCTTCCGACAATCGTCCATTGTCCAATGTGAGCTCACCTGTAGGTTAAAGTACCGGTAAATGTAAAAATTGCTAAGAGCATATACATGTATATATTAAAAATTTGATAAGTACAGAGATAAGGATAGTTGGTAAAAATTGGGCATGGGCCTATGAAGATGTTTTAATTCCAGATAAACAACACCAATACAAATGCACAAAATTAACATGGCAACTTACTAGTTTGGTGAGTGAACTCATTGAGGAGTTGCAATTCCTTATCTTCTAGGTTATCTGTTTCCAAGCTGATTTGTCGCGTCTAAAAATAAAATGTTAAATTGCAAACATTCACGCCAAGCAGAGATACAGCCAGCCAATTTTTCAAGCGTCAACTTACTCTTTGTACCAAAGAAAAATTTTCATCCTCTAAAATGCGAATTTTCTTCTGAAGAAAATCCCTAAATAGAAAACACGCAAATATTGAAACATAATGCAGATGTAAATCAGAGAAGATATTAAAAATCAGAAAAATAACATTGTCGAATTAAATGACATAGTCCAATTATCACCGCAACATAGTTTTGGGAGTTTGGACTCCTCATTTTTCTGTATAATGTTTTCACAGGACGAAAGATACGTACACAGGTGTTCCGTCAGTAGAATCAGATTCTGAGCCATCATTATCATGGTTCTGGTAGATGTGGAGTAACTCAGTTTTCTGAACTAACTCATAGCGCAATTGGGTAAGCTAGTCATAAAATAGACATGTACCGATTAATTATCATTCATATTCTAAATTCTTCGATAAGTGCAACTCAACCCTGAGTCATGACATTACCTGGTCTCGAGACACTGTGACTTCGTCTTCAAGAACGTCGTTTCTCTGTTCGAGAGTATGATTTTTTTGCAGGAGCTTTTGGCCGATTCGTGCCGCTAGTTCCAAATCCTTTTCTTTCTGCACACCAAATAAATACAAATAAAAATGCGTTTAAAACACTTCACGATATGGGTAAGAAAGTTTATAAAACACCAATGCTCCTGAGTTGTGGTTCTGAAAGGGACGGAATCTTTGTCCGTTTCCCAAGAAATGAATTTTGCAAAATTAAAATTGCTCAGAAGATAAACGCGCAACAACCACGGCCATAAAGCAGGACTCAGGAGATTTTTCCACAAACCGCAGTTACATTTTGCTTACGACAAACAAAGGTGTAATGAACGATGAAAAAAGTTTTATAAAACCATTGTCGCTCACCTCTTCGAGGAGCCTTGTCACTGCATCAATGTCATTGTAGGTCTTAGTCATTTGGCTCACACGACTTCCACTTTGGACTAAAGGTAAACAAATGACAAAAATACACAAAGAATTAGTTGGGGAGCGTTTCGCGAAAAATATTTGTGCAGCCTACAGCCCGGCTTAGTAACATACCAATCAAAATGCAATTAAAGAAATACAAATCCTTGATCTGACAACTTAGAGGACCTCCGTAATATGAAGGGAGAACAGCAAGGAGTAGGAGGTGCCAAGGACACTGACTTAATAACACATTGAGCAATGTAGTGACGTAATTTCAAAGATTACCATTCAATGATTTATAAAGAGAAGTCAAAGCAGTAATGGTGGAATACAATTGAAGAGGATGAATGCCAGGCTACAATTAGAGGGCTTACAGTATGTTGGCGCTGCCCGCATTATCAACATCGAATTTAAAGGTATTAAAAAGTGAAAGGGAGCAACAACAAAAAAAACTGGACGTCAAACATACGAATTACAACATTTCAATTGGGTTATCGGCCGTTTTTTGCAATGCAATAACACTACGTATGACTGCATTCCCAGTACTGCATTACTAATGCAGCATAGTTGTTGATAAGAACAAACAACTTCTTCAAGATTGTTCCACTTCCAAAATATTTAGTGGTTCAGAAAAAAAATACTACGAACACACTTGTATGATCTGAAACAACTTTCTTGGACCAGGTCCTCCTGCTTGGACTGGGCAGTGCTCTCGATATTAGATAGGCACTTCGAGGACAATTAATGCATGTAAAAAATGGCTCAACCTACTTGTCCCAAACACTTGCTCTGACAATAATAAGAAATAAGAATCGCAGCAAACACTATTGGAGGGAATTGGAGGAGAAAAAGAGCTAGCAAAGCAATTTCTAATAGAAAATCTAGCCCAATCTAGATTGGGCTGATCATCAGCAGCAAGTTCATTCAACAAACATGCGAAAACAAACTATGAGTGCATTGATGAAAGTAGTGAAACCTCCACGTCCCATGGAAGTTGATGGAACTACAGTGCACGTACTCTATACACAGGTATACGACAACCCAAGATGCATCATATAAAAAATATAAGGCAATAATTGGTCAGATTGTCCTACGATTGAAACGTTCATGAATATCTATTCAGAATATTAACAGCGAAGTAAACATCATATTATATAGTCAATACAATTTCCGAACATTGCGCCCAAGGTGATGCCGCATCTGTCTCCCAAAGGTCTCATGATTCAATCTTATGTCCTAACCATATGGATGTCCGATTGAAACCTCCAATCAAAAACACAAACAATCAACTGTAAACAGTGTTACAATACTGATCCCAACAACTTTTTTACAAAATACATGCAAATCCCTACAAATTCCGAAGGCTTGTTCTTCCGCATCATCTCTCCAGGTAGTGCGAATTGCATATACATATAGGTCATCAACGGTCTATTTGTCTACGTGTTAGCCTTGCAATGCTTTTTTTTAGAGAGTGCAACACGTTACAGCAGTTAACTCCCATATCAACAATAACCCACATGGCACAGTGTTTCCTGCTTCGGCTTCATTCTTAGCATTCACCTAACCTTTCACATTGCCCACCTCCTCAACTCATCACCTTTCACCTAAAACGCACACGTGATTTGAATTCATGGTCAGTGCCACACCAGTCCATCACATTACACCACGACTCTGGGCCCTGGCAAATAAAGTGAACCAGTCTTCAGATACATTGTAGATGAGGGGATGTCATTCGCCTGTCACTAAATTCAACACTGAGAGCTACTTATTAAACATGTATCATGCAAGGGCCTTGGTTAGACGCAGGAAAACCACTAATCAGTACTTTTATCTCCAGCGACAGTGCATCTCTTGATTCAGGAAATGCGTTGACTAGTAATTAGCAAAGGTTAGTACACATGCAGAGAACTGAAATGTTAAAACTGAGGAATTAACAAAGACCGGCTTAACAATCGTCCTATCTGCTACATTTACATAATATTAACCCGAATTAAACCGATACGGCCTGCCAATTTATAGAGCATATGATTTTGCGAAGCATAACATGTTAGGCAGTTCGCATGAGCGGACTAGGAAAGGCGGTAATACGTTCATAATGAAATAAATTTGAATAATACAGGCGTCCAATTTGAAATTGTAATACTGTTTGCCAGAAACTGCATCAGATTTTCTCTAAAAATTCGAAAAATGCTTGTTCTGGAAGCTAGACCACCATGTAGCTAGCTAAACAGGTGGTTGAAAATTACAGAAGTGGCGCCTACGGGTGGTAATACAGATAATAATACATGTATGTGCGATAATAATATTATGCATTATAGGATTATTCCCGATTTGTGATGGTACTCAATGTCTCGTCTCGTACACGGACCTGCCACGAAAGTACCATTTCAGCACCTTACCGGTGAAAGTAACATAATGCAACATCATGCTCCTTTTTTCATCATTTCGATGATAATTCGATGCCGGATTTAAGGATCATTGGATTGAGTGACCCTGTCAAGGTTATCTTCACTCCAAAGCAGCGCATCCAACGCCACAATAACCTTCAATAGTTACTATCACTGGCCATGATGGTGTCAGTGTGTGGTCACGGTCAACACCGCAGTTTAGCATTTGCATATTGCAAACTTGCATTTATTAGATTATCATTATCCACACGCGACCTTTCAATTTTTATTAATTGCAGGGCTGGCACTGGATGCTGCACATCGATATACCGATATCTGCGAATGTATTTGAAGACACGCTAGTGTTGTTACCAAGCGTATTGTTTGATAATATAGCTTGGCAGGTACACTCCACGAAACAATGTTATCTAACACATCAACAACAACAGCAGCAAACTGTCAATCAATAGTCGTCTAATTTGCGGCCTGCAGGGTTTTACAACAGATGAGATTTTCAACTACCCTGACTTTTCCAGGTTTCAAAATAAATTTCCCTGACCACTACAGCTTCCACAGAAGTGCTTGTCAGTTGTCATCTCTTGATCTTTGTGTTAATCACTAACTGTGCTGCAACCCATCCTTTATTTTACAATTCTGGACATTTTTAGCCAATGATTATACAGAATGTCATTGACGATTGATGATATGAAGAGGTCTGAAGAGGATCATGAAAATCTGATGACAATATTTGGACGTTCCCTGTTCCACAAGTGATATCATGATATGAGTGGGTTGTAGGTGTGATTTCTGGATTCGATGGCAAATACCAACACGTCAAAAGCAAACAAACTGACTAATGGCATAACAGATATTACAGATTATCTCTGTATCACATGGAAAATACGTGCAAATGCAATCACGTTGCTTTTGAGTGTTTTTAACTCCCACGAGCGATAACTGATCGCTGTTATCATTATTGTTACAGCCTTATTATGTCCCATGACTACAATGGCACGGTCACAGATGGTACTGTGGAGTGGAATATCTAATATGAACACCGTCAGGGTATTGGTTAATCTCTATAAATAACCTTTAACTATACTGTCACCGAGCAACGTAAACAACTCGTAGTCCTACATAACTTTACGCTCCATTTTCCTGTTTACAGTAAAATAGCCTGTAAAAATCACCAGTTAATATAGCGAGTCAGGGATGTGTTATGCATGCTGTGATATCACCGACATAACTAATCTGAGCATTGATTGCTACCTTTAAAGGTTCTAGGCTAGCTTCACTGCCATGCTGCGAAGCTATGCTATGGAGCACCAAACAAGCCATACCATAAACGCTTCCTAGTGTTAAATAATCGTTTTTGCACAAATCTCGTCTTCTAATTATTCTACAACTTTCAGATTAGAACTATTGCTCTAACCTTATACGTTACGATATATGTTAAAAGACGTTGATGGAATGGTTTAAAGGTCTGGATTCACCTGGACATATCTTTTATGACTTGTCTCGCAATAACAACTCTTTGACAATGACATTTGTACTCCAGGGCAGTGCCTGCATGCACAATGCAGGTCCAATCAGCAGTAAACTGCGACTTAATCCGACTTAACCGCGGGGGAGTGGTTAACCTGTAGCAGGAAAAGGCAAAATATCACGACCTTCTCAATCCGCCATTTTTATGACAAGTGGATTCGATTAGGTCTACGTGACTGAATCCCCAACAAACTTAATGCACATCAGGAAAGTCATGCAGTATATACTCAATCACAGTGCTTGACTTTCACTGGAGGACGTTAAGTAATACATTAAAAAGTTGTGTAAACAACCGCTAAACCGAATAAACAAGTTTGCCATCCTATTAATGCGCACACCGAAGCAGAAAAACCCCAGCCGCATGTGTTTCCATTTGCCTATCAATTTGCTTCTCTTGTGCTAAGAGCAAATTACAACTTGGCAATGAATTTGGGCGTCGCAACAGCCTTTCATTATATATACAGTATAGTGTAACACTCAAAGTTGTTAACCAATATGGCAGATACATTTTTCAAGAACATGCATGCCCAGGCAATGTTCTAAAATTGATTTGATACTGCTCAAGGAGTTGTTCATTAGCACAACAGGTTGCTACTGACAAAATGCTTCAAAGTTGAGCGTCATAGGAAGACTTTCCAATCTACATGTACGATGTATTGTAGTCTGCTGAGGAAACTCCCTGATTTGGCGTTGGTAAATGCAAGCACTAGTGGATTTAATAAAACATATTTGTTTGCTTTCACTTAGTTGGCCATAAATATTCTCCTAATCGAATGACGTTACACAGAAGTTACTAGGCAGTTTGTCAGTTCAAACATCAATTTGTATCAAAATAAACTATCCATATTGGATGTCTTAAAGGTCCTAAACATTACCTACTTTATGAACATTCTACACTATTTTAGATAAGTTTAAATTTGTACATGTCAACAAGAACTCGTGCATAAGATGCAGCCACATTATAAGCGTATAACAAAATGCATTAATGTACAGTTGTATATAGCTGAGCTATACAACAGACTCGAAACGAAAAGTGTAACATTGCATTGTTATACCACAGGTTATACATGACGTTATATAACAAATTTGTTATATTACAGTGTTGTGCTATATGCAATAACGCGGACGCGCCTTAGGTAAATGACCAAGGCTTGCATGTTTTTTCTGTTTGTAAATTAACGAATCGTGTCAACTCCCAAATTTATTTAAACGCACAACAAAGCATAGAAGACATCAGAATTCGTTCGGCTTATGTAGGAACAGGGAAACTACCTTGATATTGCCATATCGGTGCCTGCCACCAACTCATGAAAGTAGACATAAGAATAGAAAATAAACATTGGCTCATGTGGAGACAGGGAAACTATACCTTGACATTGGCAATACATGAAAGTGTCGATTGGTTTGTTGTACGTCATTTACTGCACTGTAATTTACAGTACGTACATTCAAATGAACAAGACATTCTGGTTCAGCAAACATGGTTATCAGGTTGCTCAATTCCATAGCAACCCTACGAATGCCGATGTGGTCACACATACACGTACATTTACAATTAAGTAACTACCACATTTTTGGTTATTTAACGACCCCACGACCATGAAGTCACCTGCATGCACATCAATGTACGTTTTTTAGTAGATAGAATCAATGTACGTGTATTGTACATGTTAATTTCTTTCCCAGAATTGCTCGCCATCTCGTGATTTTTATGTTAGTTAATAACACACTATACGCAAAACATAGTATTGATTTGTTGAATTTTCCTGATTTTATCGACCTAGGCCTTCTAATTTCCCTGAATTTATGGCCATCAATTTCCCTGGAATTCCAGGTTTTCCAGGTTTGTGGAAACTCTCTTTAATACTAAATTACATTGGCGATAACACAACATTAGATGAAGTGCGAATGCGACGATAAATAATCGCAAAAATAAATTTGCAATAAACCTTCCTTCGACGCAATACATAAAACTATTCACAATTGCATATCATGGCATTAACACGAAAAGCTGTCATTAGGCATACTACATTATACACTGAAGATGCAGCACAGTCATACAGTATTTATGCGTATATTCCAATGGAGGTTTGGTTGTTGGCGACGTGGTAGATCCACCATTATCTAACATGCATGACAACATTTTGGCCCTTCATTTCATGGGGTAGCTCAATGCCACTAGTTAATGCCAGGAGCACAGTAGCGACTCTGGCATGGTGGGAACAAAAATAAGCACATTTTAATAAACGCCGAAATGAGTACTCTGGCCACTTGCCTGTCAGCGACTCCATACTGGCAGTATAAAAGGTGGCCTCCTCCCATTCCTGCGAGTACTGCGTTTGCGTGGTGCCCTGCAAGACCACGTACTGATATTCCACTTCGGCCATTTCCGGCGGCCCAATCACATCGCGGCCACGGCCTGGGCCAGTCCGCAAAATCCTACCCAGTTTGGCGTCGAATCACGTTGGGAACCGTAATTGAGACCTATGGCAACGCTGTGAGGTATCATCGTTCGGTCCCTAGTCACTGCACTGTGTGAAGGTGACTCGATAACCAACTGGCTACATGCTATTGCCGAACGCTTCTTATCTCAGACTCGATAACATCGTTATCTTGGAACCGAGAATAGCAAATGTTGAAATCAGGAACCATCCAAATTGTTATGCAAGATCAAAATGAGCGCTGCGCGGCTGAGACTGGCATTTTATAGGCAGTGGCCGAAAACAATATGCCCATAGCGCACAAAGAGCCAGTGAGCTGTGTTTGCTTAAAGCAGCAATTAATTGCCGAGAGCCAATTTAATGAGGTAGTCAATCCGGTATTTTGATTACTTTCGACATGAAGTCTTTCCGTTTCCCCCCTACTTCCACCCCCGTGTCAATTCGAGTGATGCCAAAGGACAACCTGGTGTGCGATTGGTGTGCTCAAAGTGCCAGCAATGCACAAACACAAAATTAGCTTCTGAAGACACGTGCATCAAACGTCTAAAAATAACAATAAGCTGTCATTTTCATCGATACACCGAATGGCTGCGTGATTTGCACGTGTCTAGTCGCCGATACCTGTAGTTGTTGAAGCATTTCTGAGTATTCCATCTGGTATTTTGGAATCAAGTAGAGTTTTGGAAAAACATTGAAACGTGTTGGTCTGCAGCGAACCATGGATGTTAGTCATGGATGTTCAGCTCCATGAAACTGTTCTTGACTTTGGCACCTTTCAGTGTCTTGATCCAAGAAACATTACATAGACGTTGATCTGCAGTGAAGCATGGATGTTAGTCATGGATGTTCATCTCCATGAAAGTGTTCTTGACTATGGCACCTGTCAGTGTCTTGATCCAAGAAACATTACATAGATGTTGTTTTAAATTCATCACGGATGCACATTTGTCATACCGTACTATCTAATCTGGCAAATCTGATCGAAGATAAAGCGTGTTTGTGATGATGCGGTGGGTTTTCCAGATCCAACGCACGTCACCACCAATGTGGTGGCGCTTGCAGCTCGATGAACTCCAGTTGCCATGTCCCTGAATTTGCTCCAGAAACTGCAATCACCGTGACAAGTTCCTGCATCAGATCCCTCCAAGAATTAATCTCTGGAGAGAAAATTCCGCGGCACGTGTCCTCGCACTAATTTCGCCGAGGAGGTTGTTTACACCAAAAATGTTTCAACATCAACACCTCTCATTTGCAGCTCTGGTTGGCACTTCCTGTGAGGCACTGATGACAGGCACTAACACTGACCGCCAGTCCTGGGCTGCATGAGGCACGGTCTTCCAGCGGGTTAATTAATCCATCAATAATGCAGGCTGGGCGTGTCCGTTAGCGAACAATATTTAATAACTGCTTTAATAAATTCGCAGCGAAGCGAAGTCTTCCGTGCGCGATGGCATTATTGCCTCCAGAATGAACCCTCCAGAATTGGTCCAACCACCAGCAGTCTTGAAATAGGAGCTTCATACCAAAAGTGCCATTTCGCGAAACGGTATCTCATTGCAATCCATATTTGTCAATTGGCAGTACAATGGCTTGCCAATGGCACTAGACCAAATTTGCTGTGTTGTCATCTAAAAAACTTCCGGACTCCTGTCTCGTCACCTCTTGCAGCTTTTGAAACGCACCATCCTCCGACTGTCTATGAAGTTCAGATAACGATCACCATTCAACTATTGAGGGCCAAACAGAGGCATCGTGAGGAATTCGAAATTATGCGAATCCATTCCAACATTGTTTATCGCATATTTGTCACGTAATACACGCTTCGTGCACTTAGACTTCATCGACTACTGTTGATTTAGCACGATGCCGGGCGTTGGAGCATGGAATATGGTGATTGGCAGACGATTTATGACTTTTTCTGTGAATATCGACTCCAGGTGGAGATTCGTGGTCGGCCAATTTTGTGCAAAATTTACTTCTGGCTTGACCAACAAAGAAATTTGGTGGCTGCTCGAGGGTTAGTGGTACAGTCTGTTTTTCGTTGTCTGTTTTCATTCTCGCTGATTGGATGCAAGTTTGGAATTAAACCATTCAGATCTCCTGCATGCAACCAGATGGACTTCTCTTTCAAATTACAGTCTTGAGGTACAAAGTACCTGCGAATAAATTGGCATTGATGAATACCCCCTACCATGAGTTGGTACGCACATACCTGTAGTAGACTGACAGTAGCTGGGGTATTGAGTTGAATTATGTCACCATATCGTTGAATCGAATAGATGACACTATAACGTTAGGAAGTTATTGATACAGAGTGACAGGCAGGTGAAAAGGCATCCAAAAATCTCAGCGGTCATCTGATGCTACCACCTTGTGCCATGGCCCATTAGTGGTTAATGCTCAATCATTTCTCATGTCTACTTTGACCAGTTCCATGCTGGCGCAATTCGTAATACATTACAGGTGAACTGCAAACTCATCCAAACAGTTCCTTCACGTTGACAAACGAGTTCATTTATCACGCAAATTTAATCCAATGTTTTCCTCAGCACCAATTTATTAGCAATGGCCAGCTTAATTTCAATGCTACGAAAAACATAATTAAACCACGTCGGGTCAAAAGCATGCCGAAGGCGGGGGTATGTGGCCGAATGATGGAATCCGTGGGCCATCAACACTCTTCAGTGGTGGGTACAGGGTGTCGCAAAGTGGAGCGCCACTAATCGCTTTATGGGCGTCCTAATTTCGAAGGTAACAACCAAAATAAACAATGAGCAATAAACATGTGAAGAAACGCATCGTTACAACGCATTGAAAGACGCTACCACCATGCTATTACCGAAGGGTTGACATCCCATTTCCTCCATTCCTTAGCTAATTGTCACCCGTGGAATAAGCTATACAGAGCACAACATTACAAACTCCACTAGATGTATTAATTGGTAACATCAGAGTTGAGCCAATTAAATCTGCTACAAATACAAAGAAATTCCAGATTGCCAAGCATAACAGTATGCCAGGTGAACTTCAAAAGAACATGAAAAGTACATGTATTTTAGGACATCACGTGGACTTACAACAATCTCAAACCAAACATCGACTGAGGGTCTTAATTTAGCTAGCATTGGTTTCATAACCGTTTGTTGCGTAACACTTTCGATACAACGAGAAAACAATTATATTTCGTGTCTCGATTGTGTTCCCATCTAATTGCCCCGCTAATTAAAACGACTTTGTGTTAGTTTCAGGTCCTGCTTATGACTCACTTTGCCAGAGTTAATTAAACTGGATTTTGGGCTAACACATCCTCCAAACCAAATTCCTGCAGGCCTGGACAGAGGGATGACCTCCTCCGTGGTCACTGTTCCCACACAGGTCAAGCGAGTATTTAAGAAACACTTAACAAATAGGTTCGAGTTGAAACTACACTACGCATGTAAATGACTTCTTAAGAGTAACATTTGTTAATACACGGTGTCGAGCAGAAGAAAAAAAAAATGCTACAAAACTACTGTGCATAAATCTGGGAAATTGAAGAAAACTACCAAGAAAAAGGCGATTCATGGGCCGACCACAAATAGACGGCATGTTAACCACCTTGAGCCAGAAATCAACCGACTGGTAGGTAGCAAGGAGAAGAAATGACAACTGGTAATTTATTGCTATCTAATACGTACTATTAAAGCCACATTATGGCCGCCTTAGGAGAAGTTGGCATAATAGAGAGTTATATTTAGTGTAATGATAAAATAAGCATATCATAGCGGGGAAATGAAATGTAGTGAGATACAGTGTTTTAAAAAGAAGTTCCTGGCCTGTCACATAAAATGTAACAAGTGTTACGGTTGTTTCAGGTTTGCAATAGGCGAAATTTTTAGGAAAACCAGCTCTCGAATAAGGCAAATATTTCTATAAAAAGTTTGGTTATATAATGCCGCAACCTGGCAAGATGAGTGACAGCACTGAGTTATACATGTACATGTATTTGATGTCCTTACTTAGAAAAATAGAACACATCAAAGTCCAAAACGATGCATCCACCAGATGGAAGTTATGTCAATTCTTCATCTTTAACACATTCTTCCGTAAACACTACTGTTTTTATATGTAGTCATTACACTGTTCTCGTCAGGGTGCGATGTATGACCATAACAGATTATTACGGATCCGACCTCCATTTCTATAAAAAGTTTGGTTATATAATGCCGCAACCTGGCAAGATGAGTGACAGCACTGAGTTATACATGTACATGTATTTGATGTCCTTACTTAGAAAAATAGAACACATCAAAGTCCAAAACGATGCATCCACCAGATGGAAGTTATGTCAATTCTTCATCTTTAACACATTCTTCCGTAAACACTACTGTTTTTATATGTAGTCATTACACTGTTCTCGTCAGGGTGCGATGTATGACCATAACAGATTATTACGGATCCGACCTCCTGAGTTTAAACAATTTTTTACATTGTTTAAATGTGTCTTTGTAAAGCAAAATTATCTCAATTTCCGTGACATTTGCAAGGATTCCCTGAGGTTCCAGAAGGTGGGACGGAACCCTGCTTGGCCAAGAATGGTGAAAAGGTTGTGGATCAGTAGTACCACACCAAGTCAGAAGAAGAAAAAAACCTAATTTAAAAGCTTCCCTCACTTTTGCTCGCATGGTCAATCGCTTTGATAAAAGCCATTAGGTTGCCCACCACCACCACCTTTTTCCAAAAAAAAAAAATCAATAAAAAAAATCCAGGTTGATGTCTGCAAATTGAGTAACTCACCGAAAAACTCCGCCAGGTCTGCCGCAATGTCCAAAATGACCGTGGGATTTTTCATGGCAGGCATATTCCGGAAATTGAAATCTTATCCAAAATCCTGACTGGCAAAAGTCACAGTTCACCACTGCAGACGCAAGAGGCGACATGAACACCTTCCAGGAGAGCATGACATCCACTGCGGAGCATCATTTCCACTATGGTAATGGCAGCCAGGAGGGCTTTGCACGTTGCTCGTTCAGGTGGCAAAGCCACGTGACTGGTGCAGCAGGCCAATCCCGCCACCACTCTTGGAGAATCGAGAGCTAACCGTGGGTGGAAGCAAGCAAGGGTCAAATTCCCATCCGATCCAAGCTATCCACGGAAAAAGGGGTAATGTCCCAGCACCGCAAGGACCATGGGGTGCCTCGGACTGACCTTCGGCGGACCAGGAAGAGGACAACGGAGGAGATCCATCATCCCAATTTGGAGGAGCGAAAATTGCACCTCTGAGAAGGTGCACGTTGGGACAATGGTGTTGAAGAATTAGCCGAATTCCTGCGGCCCACCGTTGAGAAATTCTGAAAAAATAATTACGGGAATTTTTGCGGAGGAGAGAATGGGTAAAAAATTGGGCCACCTTTATCTCAGTGGAGCGAAGCTGCGCAAATTGTAAACGGCGCTATATGAACCCTGCCTAATTTGCAGCACTGGCACAGGTGAGGTCACGAGAATTCGGAAAACACGGTTCTGACCTTAGAATTGCGACTTTATGTATACTGACGATTGCGGTCTGCGGCCATTTTTTTGGGATGTTTTCGCCTGCCGAGGCTTCCTGGGAATGTTTCCAGTGCTGAAAAATTCATCCGAGATTAGCTCTGAGCACGCTAATCTTGCCGCAGAAAATCCTGGCAGACAAATGTTTCAAGGCGACGACGCTGAAAAACACCGGCGTTCGTGACGGCACATGTACTTTTTCCGGAAGGCCAGCAAACAATTATGCGTTCCACGGTCACAGAGTGCATGACCAAGTCGTGCAAAAAAGCCATATTGGACCAAAACCAAAAACGCTGCTCTTTTTGCAGGCCGTTAGACACGCACTCTCATGAGGATAGCCATAAACCGTTAAGGGCTGTGCACCAACGACGTTCATCAAAAGTTGATTTCAGACTCCTTCCTCAAATCCATTTTTCTTCCGAATTGGACAATCCCCTTCTCCGACTGGACATCCTATTCCAGCACATGCACATGCACAATTCCACACAAAAATGAAGTCTTGCGATATTTTTGGCGAATTATGGTGATATTTTTATTTTAACCTTCAATTCAACCCTCAATACGTCAGTCATATATAGCCCTGTAGTCATTCAATACTGTAAGAATTCATTCGTACAAGTCTTGAACATTCAAGTTCATTTAGAAATGGAAGAGCATTATTGCGAAGTCCATCAAAAACATCAACCCTCCCCCCGCCTGGACGTCCTATACCAGCACATGCACATACACAATCTTCACAAATTAATGAAAATTCTTGTTACAAATACAAATACATCATGCTTCGTCTTCAAAACTGTGCAAATACTGTGTTTGCGCTGGCTAGGGAAGATACATGTATATGCAATGAAGTTCACCTTCCTGATTCTTCAACAAATATAGCATAGCCATGCAGCCCCAACAACTCTCATTCCCCAGTCCATTGACATTCCCATTATAACTCTTCAACACCTATCTATTTCCATGCTCAAATGGACATGTTGGACATGTCAGCCAACTACACAATTATAAGTACTTGGCAAAAGACACTAGTGTTCGTTATGGCGCGTATAAGGATTTCTGGACATTCTCTAGTCAAACATAATGCCAATTGTAAAAGTAAAATTAGTGCAAACTGTGCGATCATTAGAACGAGACAAAGAAACTATGCCATCGTTTAAAGCACCTTCATTGACTGGATGAAGTTGGCGGTAAAATCTATTCGCATCGGTTCTACTACTTGTGTTACTAATTTGGAGCGTAAAAACAACCAGGTATTTTTTTGAGGAAACGCTACACGAGTTTCGCTCAGACAACACGCTTTGATTGCGCCCGCAAATAATTGAACTAATAGTGTCTAATAACAGCAAAGGGTCATTCAATCGTCACCGGAAATGACATAAGGTGAGAGTGTTACCCTACCCATTGACCTACTTCCATTCCACGATCAAAGGATATCCCAGATTGTGTTTTCAACCTGGATAATCCTTTAGTTTAAGAGCATTTTTAGCGATAGGACTGCCAGCTCTTCAAAAACAACTATCTTCAGGTATTCTACTTTTGGGGTAATCACGAGACTAACCCTTTAGTGGAAGAGATAACGCTCCTTTGTGGGGGTTAAACAGGGTTTTTTCCCAATGCGATGTAGCATGTGATACGAGCTGCTCAACTGGCCTTATCACACAGGTAATACTGATTGCAAAATCCACAGCAGACAGCGGAGGGGATGAGTGCTCATCAAAGCGGGTCGGGTTTCAAAAGGTAAGCAATTTAAGCGAAAAAAGATTACGAAACGCATACCTCCGAGCACGAAAAAACAAATTCTGGGCATACGAAAACACCGACGCCAAAAAGGGGTAAATGTGGAAGTGAGTGAATGACCCACATGTGATGGGGGCGGTATGGGAGAGTGAACCAAACAGGCGTGCAAATACTGTGGGCAATATTTACGATCGATACAGGCCAATCTAGACGAGTTTCACATCATAGCACGTTGCATAAATCAGCGGTCAACAACGCCTCATGCAAATTCAAAGGTGAGAAACACCACGTTGTCTCACCGAATAACGATGAACCCCATCTCTTAAATCGTTCAAGGTTTGGAAAAAAAAGCAGAAAAACGTGATTTCTGAATTTTTATCGGTTTTCGAAAGAACTTGGTAAATCACCATGTTTACACGTTTAACTCGTCTAAATAAACCATCTTTCACCGAGTGATTTTATTTACAAGTTTTAAAAGCCTTTCCTTCGTGTGACCGGCCACAGTGAATTTACATGTAGTTTAGTGATAGTCAGGTACGAAATTGGGTATTTTGCAAAATAAACAATTAGTGACTAATCTAAGTGAGGATGACTAAACCAAGACCAAGTCACATTCTTGTGGGTTTATAGCTTGCGATTACCCGGTGCATGGTAACATGTTGCAAAACAGCCATAATTTTCTCAGATTGGGGTTGTGGTTAATATAGGTTTGCTTAAACCAGATACAGGTAAATTTGCAATGGCGCCTTGAATCAAACCATGCCACCTTATCCCAAATCAAGTAAAAGCAGGTTTTACACTTTGCCTTTTCCAAAAATAAGGTGATCACATTTTAGCGAGTTGCAAAATGCGCAGCAATCAGTCAACTAAACATATGTATCGCCCACTTAACAAGAAGTCGTAATCACGATTTTTATTATGCGGATGGAAACTAGTCATGTCAGCAATTCACAGAATGAATTGAGGAGTAATCAAAGATTACCGCAATAAAAACATTCCACCCACTGGCAAATGATTAGCTAATGAAAAGCTCAGGTTTTTGCTAGGAAAACGCGTCATTTCTCTCCATTAGACATTATCAATTTCAAAAATTGCCAAAACCCTTTTTTAACCAGTCAATGTTTAGCTAAGGGTTCATTGAATGCGTGTATATAACCCCGGATTATACAAATGGCGATATTCGATCATTATCTGGATCAATGCTCTTCCCCCGCATCCATTTTTTCTAATTAATAGCTGGTGTGGCACAAAAAACCCAAGTTTAATTTACATGTAACGTCGACCAACTTCCTACATGCTCCAAATCCAAACAAGCGCCATTAATTAGCTCGGCGACATGTCAATATTGGTCGAGAAATGTACTTCCTTCCAAATTGAAAATGGACATTTTTTTAAACTGGAGCAAACGCCCAATTTCCGCACATCTTTTGCCTGTCAACAACGTGAAGCTATGGCGTAGTGGAGTCCAAGTACATTGTACTTGAGAATTATGGCTAATTCCCGGGGCTGTGTTCTGACATTATCACCTAACTACATGTAGACGACGAAGGCGGTACTTGAACGGACCATGGAAAAAAACACCACTGTAGGTGCGATTATAAACACGAGTTAATTAAATTGGAGGGAAAAAAGATTTGTTGTTGTCTTGCAGAGCATCATCATAATCTACCAACACTAAACAGGTCATCGGAACAATTACATGTACATACAGTACTGGTAACTGTCCTTTTGCTGACAAAAAGTTAAATTTAAGTACATTTCTCGCTTTTACTATAAATTAACAGTTGGTCTTCGTTACAGAGTTACAAAAATGATAACTTGTCTTATTGGTTGGCTTATTGACCCAGAATATTTTTTTTTCACATTGTAAATTTGGAAAGATGAAAATGCTTTTCATAATAATGTATCGTGTATTCAATACGTGTCGATTTTTAACATTTGAATATAGTATCTGCAATTTCGATTTCATTTGCCAGACCTGATTTCCGTATTTTTTATGAATTCCCTCGACTTTCTTCAGTTATTCCAGTTGATGGGAATCTCCCATCAGCTTCCTACTTACAGTGTATTTGAAAATAACCAACCTACAGCGTCCCAATTTTAAAGAGAGTGTCATCTATTTACAAGAAATTAACGGTGTTTTTCTGTCCTGTCTGGGAAACCAGGAAAGATATTCGTGCAAAACTTTTGACGAGGTAATGATTGATTGATTTGCTGGAGGTGACTGAAGCCTCAGACGCTTGAGCAAGGCAGACAAGTTTTTGGTGTCCTTGTTTTCAAAAAAATAAAAAAATGTTCAGTTAGTCTAGCATCGAGTTAGTTCACGTCCATTACGACGACCACAACCGCATCAATGTGACACAACATCTTTTCCTCCATAAATCGAGAAGCACCTTTTTCTCAAAAAACACAGCATTTCTAAACCGGGCTTTTCGTTCGCAGCAACAAAATCAAACTTCACAGGACTTGATTACAGGTATAGCAACAATGGATGACTAGCATGTTCATGACAAATGTTACGCAGCCCTGTTATTATGTTTTATCAAGCACCAGCTATCTATCAGTATAATGGAAGGTGCAATTTTCTTTTCTGCTGTCTGAGTGGCCAGCAACAATCTGGCTGATAAAACTGGTTAACGCCAGCCCGCAAAGGGGGCAGCACAGTGCAATTGAAATGTAATACACAGTACTGTATGTCAACACCATACATTACAATGCTTGCATGTTTATCAGGTTCTCCAGGGTCATATTCTAATTTTTCCAGGATCAAAGAATACATATATGTACATTATTGATTAATTTGTCTTCATATCCTAATGTCATTTATTGCCAAAGACATTTCAATTCAAAAGAAACTGGTGTGAAATTGAAAAAAAAGACATAATTCATTACTGGTAATGCTGATTTATCAGACTTATAATGGACAAACAATACATAAAAAGTTGAGACGCCCTACCGAAAATTCCAAGTTCCAATTCAAATTGTCTAAGTTGACCAGTTGGAATTAATTCACCATGAGCTCGTGGGACTTAAGAGGATATGAAGATACATGCAATCAATCCCATTACAGAGACCCTGGTCACTTCACTGGACATGAAGCTCAAAAATAATTTAGAATAGAAAATGCCAGGGCAACTAGGTGCTTAAACTGTGTTCAAACTGCTATAGCATCTGAGCCATACATGCATTTTACTCGTAAATCAAGTGTACATGTGTATTAACACAGTAGTTCACTTTTGCTGAACGACCATTACCTGCAAGCAGTTGCCCATGATCACATTCAAATCGTTGACGTGGCATTAAGACATGCAGGAGCGTCACTAGGTGTGCTTTTAGTGGTTGGGATGCAGCAGAATCCATTAACGTGGTGAAACGAGAGCTTACTGTTTACTCAGGTATCCCTGGTCGAAACAAGCCCATATCGATAAAGTGTCAGCCCCAAGGTTGACAACGAGACAAAACGAGGGGGTGACATTGGAACCAACTCCAGCGAAGTTTAGTGGGGCAGATCAATGGGCAGCCTGCATGTCGTGCAACATTCGTGGGTAAATCTGAATAAATTAACGTTGTGGTGGGATCCTCCAGAGTGCAATAACAAGCAATTATACACGGTTCGTTTTGCAGTTATAATTTGGCCAAGAACGTGAAATATCGCTGCAGCCAACGCCATATGGCAATGATGACAAGTTCGTGATGTAACCTCGGGCATTTATATGCACTTCCAAACCCCCACCCAGCACTGGAGAAGATAAGAGGTTTTCCAGCCGCTGTTTCCCCAAATTCCTAGAAAAATAATGACCATGCAAGAGCATACTCGTGACTACCCAGCCCCATTGTACGAACTGTGGCACTGTACTTTTGGGATCTCCAAACAAAACTTTTGGCACAAGGAGGGCATGCAAGCTTTTGCACATAGGCGCATATACATGTACTATGCTGCTTGTAGACTGTATATGGAACATGCCCCTCTCCAACTGTGCATAAAATGTGTACATGTCAGCCCTACTTGTATATTAGTCAAGAATGACACCTGTCCTAGCCGTCGGAATGTAGCAATCTTCTTTGCTTTTGAGTTTTTTTTTCTATTTGTTTATCCCAACCTAACCCATCCAAGTATAAGCTAACCTAATTTGAACATTGAATTTGAAAACTGAAACATACATACACGCAGTTTGCGCACATTTCGAGCATAGATGATGCTGTACTTTATCCATTTCTGTAACTTCCCATCAGCCAGACAATCACTGCCAACCTGAGAGCTATTAGGAGAAGCCCACTTCCCCATCCTTCTATGCTGAAGAAGGGAGATTATGATAAATGGAATTTTCATTCATTTGCTGATTACCAGAGAAGCTTGATATGTCTGACGACCTCGAAGTCACGAGGAAAAGGTCTATGACAAAATTGATGAGATTCCAAATGTGATTTCTAAACCTGTGTACATACATGTACGTTGCATGACAAAATTGATGAGATTCCAAATGTCATTTCTAAACCTACAGTATGTACATAGACGTACGTTCCACCAAATGTGTTCGATCCCACAGCACACCAGTGAGGTGCTGAAAACGCACTCACATCAGCCATTAAATTGAAAACCAATTTGCACTGCAAATGGGACGAGCTTCCATTGTTTTCATGTTTTCAATTGGAAACTAGTGATCTATGGATGGCGTGGAAAAACAGCGTGTACATTCATTCACTGTCTCCCATCTAGGCATTTGCGAGGGCGATTCCCAGACAGTATCGGCACCTTTTCGTTTGTGTGTGGCAAAAGTAGGTCTGAACTGTTTATGGTTAGCTTAAAGCAATCCACATGGCTTCTGCTAAGGTAAACTTGGCTGAAAATTCCAAATTCAATAATCCCCATCCGAGCATCGCTGCCATGGCTGGGCCTACGTTATAATGGCAAAATCGATGCCGTGGCGTCATTGAACTCGACGCAATAAACGCTATTTCCAAGTAAGAGTCTTAAAGAGAACCCACTACACCAGGATATTAAAGCCGGGCTGAGTTAAATTAAGTAAGGCAGAATGGCTAGTTCACTCACCAAAGTATTCCAGTGTTTCCTTCGCTAGATCAGGGCTGAGATCGAAATCTGTGTCGCTTTCAGGTGAGAGCACAGGGTGGGGGACAAACCAGTCTTGGTTGTCGTAGCCTGAAAAACAGTAGAAAAATTACATCAACAGAAGTGTTAAAAATGTCCCATTTGAGGATAAAATCAAGTATGCTCAAGTCAAGTAATGGTAGGTAAACAGGACAGCATGCACGACTTTGATTTGGTTCCAATGCATATTAAAGTCCGCATGTAAACAGTGACCGATTCAATTTTTAGTTCCATTTCGTATAAAAATAAATGGTTGTTATTCGAAAGGTCTTGAACTATCATGCAAAAATGTTTTTTGTAAAAACTTGCTGGGTATCACAGTAATACCAGCATATCCAAAAGATTTAACGACCCCTGAGACACCCGAGTCGATGAACGTGGTTGGGGATATACGGAAATATTCCGAATGGATAATACATTTAGTCATGGCTTTAGAGCTAACTGTGCGTTTCTGATAAGGTCACGGAAATGTTAGTTCTTGACACAATATTTTTTCAGATTTTTTACCCTTCAGATCGGAAAACAAAATTCATCCTTCAACACTGTTTTAGCATCCACCATCCAGAATGATTGAAAATAGATGTTTACATGTACTTAGTCACGCTCTGACTAGGCAAAAGTGCGATGCACGTTTTTGCATAAAACCAGTTGGTCATCCTTTAACCGAACTGGCAAATGGCTAATTTACGCGCAATTTGTTGCATTTGCCATCATATGAATGGCCGTTATTTATCCAACTTGGCAGACGTTTGCAATTCTGCCCTACATATGTTTGAAATTCGAGCTTTATCCAAGATCTTAACTTGGCAAATCGAAAAAAAGTTGTCGGTTGACTAGACACGCATTAACAATTTGCTAGTATATAGATTTAGATTTTATATCACGTTTTAACCTGCTTGTGAACAACGATCAGGTTCACAGTTCCTTGGAAAAAAATGTAAGTGTTGGTAAGTCGATCTACATTTTTAAAACAACAATCATAAGTAATAATCAAATTTATGTATCTGGGTTGCTATCTTCAAAACCATAGTTTTGCAGTTGATTTAATACATATTGAACACAACATATTGAATACAACAAGGCTTTAACCCTTTTTTAAAGGACTCCTTTAGATTCCTTGGAACGTAGAATTATCTTATCTATTATTATTATTAGCCGTTCAATCTTATATATATATATCTATACCAATATGCAATATTAAATATCTTGCTTACAATTTACCGAATACTAAATACAATTTAATTGTAATGCGATATTCACTAATTAATTTATTAGCGTCACGTCCTGCCTCGTACAATTAATAGGTCGGAATGATTCACAATTAAGACTTAAATATCGATACCACAAATGCAGCTTCCGTTTGGAGTGAAATTACGTGTGAAATTAGATGCAGATATCAGTTTTAATTGCTTACCAAACCAGAATCTTGCGAACGTGATACCATTAAGGGTGTTAATAACGATAAACGGAACAAGATCCACAAACATCGAACTGGTCAAGTAGAAGCAATTTAAGATGAAGATACGAATAGGTGGAGGTGTGCTTGGTCACCATTATTGAACATGTAATTCCCAGTGAAGTAAATCCACCTTCCAGAGATTTTTTGCTAAAGCTCGACAGAAGTAGCCTATCATGTTTACATGCATGCCTTGACTGTTCTTAAATAAAGCTCCCTTACACCAAATCACTAGCCTTTGTACCTGGTGGTGACATGTTGTAAAACATAATGAACTCAATGTTCTTTAATACATGCAAGCTTTAAGTTGCCTTCAATAGAGCTCACTTAGATCACTTAAATGGGTTGCCCTTAGTCTGTCACCTAGTGGTGACACATGGCAAAACACCTAGAATACTCTGCTGCATAAAAAAGCAGCATTAGGACGTTGGGGTGGTCAACTTGAGTTTGCTACAGGCCAGGAAAATCCCTCACTGGACAACCTTTTAATGACAAAATCGCATGTATTTCTAGACCACGATTTATTGACTGCCTAGGTAAGGCGTCTTCTAATCTTATATCTTCAATGTAAGTTGATTTTCAACTACATATATTTAATTTCAACTATTTAATTTAACTATTAAGCATCAGGATCCCCTAAGGGTGGTCTACTTGAATTTGCTACAGGACAGGAAAGTCCCTCACTGGACAACCTTTTAATGACAAAATCGCATGTATTTCTAGACCACGATTTATTGACTGCCTAGGAAAGGCGTCTGTAAGTTGATTTTCAACTATTTAATAGAAAGTGAAACAAGGGGGCCAAAAATGTATGGAATTTTGGGACGGAAAAGTGGTGAAATATTGTTAGGAGAGTATTGGAACAGTATTCCCAGGCATAATTGCCATTTCTGAGAATGTCATCATCATCAGCCTATAGCAATGACGAATTGCCATCCAGCAATAAGTACTTCGATGACATAGTACATGCATCGCAAAGCACAGATTGTGAATACTAGTCGATTTCACACTTCAACAACAAAGTTTGGCAATATGTGCAGCAGCAATACCGGCCTCGTTGCAGTAATAATCGAACATGCAGAGAGGCTGAAAGCTCACCTAAAGACGAGACAGAATTGCTTCTGGTTCCCACCTCTTCGCAGGTATATTCCAAAACATAATCGCACAGCCCTGCACTGGTTTCCTCCAGCTCTTCAGCCATACCACGGCGCCAGCTGCATCATTTTAAACGCTGGCACCTGAGCCAATAAGACCAGAAATCCGCCAGAAATTTGCGATTTGCTTCTACCAGGAATCCGAGCTCAGATAGGAGGCCGAATGGCAGTACGAATGACGAAATGCAGAAGCAAACTTATTGATTTTCCCAGCGAGGGCGAAGCCGGCGTTGAAAGCCATTATGGAGGTTGCTGTAGCCCGCACACACAATTTCGTGTTCTTTCATCCGCTCACTTTAAAAATAATACGGCATTGAGCACATCCTAGTAACGAGGAAACAGTCGGGCGAGAAAAATGTTCAAGTGCGAAGAGAGCAGTCAAGTCGCACCGGCTGGAAGATATGCTCGCAAAAATGACATCAACGTCTGTTCATCTCGCAACTGAAACCACCGGCATCTGTTGGTGCAGACTGGAGACGCTCGTTTTGGTGGAAATATTTAAACCAGGCAGAACCAGCTCGCAGTTGATTGTCAACCCTAGCTGGTAAAATATGATCGAAACCAACAGTCACCAAAAAAAAAAGTCAAGGTCGAATTTCTGGATAGTCTCTCTTACAGAGCACGAAGTGAAAATTAATCGTTGTGATAGACGTTCAAGTATTGTGTCATCCATAAGGGGTGGGGACAGTAGGCCTATAATGTCATCATCTTAGGGGGTAGTTTTTTTACCATTTTTACCATTTTACATTTAAACCATTCGGGATCCTTCGTTGGGCATCCAACTTTGCAAAATGCTTCCTGTTTATAAGGTGCTTTTGTGTGATTAAAACCCGTCGTTTTAATTATTGGGTTGCTACCCCTTCATAAGACAACCGTTTCATAAAATCCGACATGTATGCAAAATGTGGACATACTACGTTATATTCTCTGCTCCAAATTAGCACGAAATACGACTAATTCAACCCTGATTTTATAGACGGCAATAACTACACCTGTCTTAGCGTTCAGAATTTATCCTTTTCTTGGATTTTACTGTTTTCGTTTTGCCTAGTCCAACCTGAATTAACCAGAACACACGATTTCCCCTTTTTAGCTGCCCCTGCGCATGGGCAATCACTGCCAACCTTCGCGCAAGGATGTAGGGTATCACATCGTGATAAGCACCTTTTTTATTTCCAATTTTCGACATACATCTACTGAAGGAGTAGAGCTGAAATAAACAAAACTCGCTTTGAGGCAGGGAACATACTATAGTATAGTCGTAAAACTTTGACGAAAAAATTAAGCCAATTAAAATTAAAAAATAAGCCGGAATTTTTACGGTCAGAGGATTGCCATCAACGGGGGATGGAGGGGGTTATGAGAATGAACATTTGAATGCCCATTTGCGAGAAAAATTCGATAAAGAAAGCGGTCACCTGCTTGAAGCAACTTGGTAATCGATCAATTTTCCAATTGCAAAACTGAGCCCACTTTGTCCAATGCCCTTCTAAATCGCGATGGACTTTGCAGAAAGATTCCACGGTCTTACAATTCAATTAAACCAAGATGAAACACGCTTAATCATATCAGCATGGGAATGTTTCAATCTTGGCCACTCATCTTTGGCGCGCTTACCTCGCAGTACCAAAGCCACCACAGTCTTGCGCAAGACGCACTGCCATCATCAGTGGAGGTTGGCAACGGATGAGTCTATCTGAAGCAAAGGGTGGCAGAGGAGGATGGATACACGTAGACGGTAGGAGGGTGTTGGCCAGACCAGCCGTTTGCGAACACGGCGGCGTACAACCACCAGCTAACCCAAGATAAGTACAATCGCTACCTAGCCGTTTCCGTTTTCAATTCCCTACAAAATGAACATAAACTACACGTTTGAGATTTCCCTGCAGACCATAACGACGGTGAGGATCGTCAACCAGCTCCTGGAGGCCAGTGGCATGAGCCCCGCCATAGTGTTCGGTAAGGTAGAACCTGACAAGGAACCAGAAGCCTACAAACGAGTGGAGCATGCCGCCACCGACAGGGCCCTCCAGTTGCCAGTTCCAGAGCGGATCAGAAGCCAGATCCTCAAGCTCATCAAGCCCATCGGTCTGGAACAGGTGGCCTGGCACAAGGAGTACTACCACAAGTTCTGGGACACCGGGTACCACGTGCCGGTCTGGACCCCCCAGGGCACCATAGACAAGCTCCAGAGCACCAGGGCCATAGTGGAGGACCCGGCCGTCCAGATGCACGTTCGCTTCGCCGTGGCCTGCATCTACTGCCACGACGCGCACATTCCCTCGCTGCAGAAGCAGCTCACCAAATGGGACCGGCTCTTTCCGCTGGTGCAGTCCCGCGCCCAGAAGTGCTCCAACGCCCTCATTTCCAAGGACCACCCGAGCCCGCAAGCCCTGGTCACATTCTGGATGTCCCAGGCCCACTGGAGGACGGACGAGCCCCACATGCTGCAGCACGCGGACTACGTCAGCGGCTTCGAGATTGCGCTGGAGTGCAAGAACGAGACCGCCGTCCGGTACTTCTTCCAACGGATAACCGCCCAAGAGAGAGAAGCGAAGATGCTGGAGCTGGGCAACTTCTACACGCTGTTCTGGAAGTTCCCTCCAGACTTGCTGTGCTCGCTCTTCTCGGTCATCAACAAGTTCCGGAAGCAGGACGAGATTCACTACAGCTCGTTCGAGGTGCTCGACCGGCACCTGGACTGGCCGTGGCAGAGTTACTTCTTGGAGGCCGCAAACTCGCTCACCAACCACTTGTCGCCCCACAACTATTTGATGACGCTCTCTCGGCTGTCGTTCAAGATGGCAACCGGCTTCAAAGACTACAGCTACTCGGAGCTTTTCACCAGTTTCTGGAATCTGGGTTCGGGCCTGCGTCAGACCCTGCCCATCACCCACCAACTGTACTATTACGTGGACATCCTGTTTCACTTGTTCGAGTCCAAAGACACCCACAACATCGGGCAAATCCTCCGGGAGTTCACCACCAAAGAGAAGGAGAAACTGGTTGCCTGCGACAGCAACTTGACTTGCGAGTCGCTGATAAGGAATAGAGACTGGGCCATGCTCGAGTGCTTTTTCAGAGAGTGCCTGGACTGCAAAGACATTGATGCGCTCACCAGTTTCAAAGAACTGTTCAGGACAAGACATCCTCGTCCTACCGACAAGCCCTGCTATCCATTAAAAGCCATAGGGATGAATGACTGGAAACTTGGGTTAGACGAATTCGACAGGATATTGGATAAACTGATCAGTGAAGCACAAATCATGGACACGAACAAACCTCTGACCCACATATATTTGACCAGCATATAACTGGTCTTTGGCTCAGTCTTTGAGTGTGGTAGTTCTCTACTAAATCAGCTACTTAACTAACCAAATAGTTCAAATCACAGAGATGCTGCTGAGTAATTTGCGTCACACGATGAATGTATACAGAATGCAAGTTTCACAAGATAACCACTGCCTTTTTGTCAACAGCAAAGTTCAGTTGCAACCGTTTTACATGAAAGTAATCTACTTCACATTGTTTCACCTATTGTCCCTAAACTGCCTTTACACATACTTTCCTTCATTATGCCGGAACTTGTCTGTGAAAAATGATTTCATGCTTAAAATTAAATCCGGAGAATTACGAATTTTCTCGAATGTCGCTTCGATATTTTTGCATCATATTTCCTACCATATCTTTCCAACTTGCATCTCTAACATCGATTAAAAGTTGTGCTAACTTTTTCTCGCCTTTCTTCCTTTTATTAATTCTAGATAACAACGAAGAAATATCACCAGAGACTCCCAGGATCAGACTTTTCTCCTTTCATTTTTTGTAATCTGCACGTGCGCATCAAGGCCGGATCATTTTCCCAAAAAAAATGATACAGCATTACACCTACTGACCGTGAAATCAACAGCCCATCAAATCGTTTCAGCTACAATATAATTAATAACGAAGCCAACAGAGTAAGGTAAATTCATGCAACCATGCACTTGAGAATGAAAATGCAGGTAAGTTGGTAATTCCAATTTTGAATCTTGTATTTTTCCTCCACATTAAAATTTCCATTTCATCATAGTTTATGCAAGAATGGATGCACCCGGCTCTATCATTATCACAATTATCAATTGATTTGGATTTTTCAACATAATATTCGAAATATATTTCGAATTAATGAAAACTGATTAACCTCAGCATATATTGGATTAAACAAAATTTGCTTCATGTAGAAGCAAGTTCCGGCATAAATAAAAGTCCCAGCTAACGTGCAGAATTATCTAATCATAAAAGAACTACTTATGAGTACCTATGAGTGCTGAAAGCCATGTGAAAGTTGGTGCACTTCTGGATTTGGAAGCATGATGCACTATTATCAATTTTCACTAACGTATTGAAACAGAAAAGGGGAGTCATTTCAAAATGTGGTGAAAAACATTTTTCTCCCTATACACACCATCTTGCAAAATACTTTGCCAGCATTAATGACCTTCTATCGACCAGATATGAAGAACAACTGCAAGCCCTTCATAGATTTCATATCAGTACATGAAATTAAAATTATAAATATATCTTTCGTCATCTTACCGATAAACTGCGTTAGGGTGTCTGCACGAAGACGATAACGAGGAATCTGCTCTTCGACCAAGCTCACAATTTCCACTTCGGCCAAGTTTGCACTGCTGCACAGATCTAAACGAAAAAAAGAAAAAGTTGAAAGCAGCCAAATTTGATTTCATCACTTGGGATATAATTAGGCCTGGCAATGCAAAGGATGGCAGGACAATAACAATCGTGGCCCACACATGGTTAATTTTGGCGTTAGGTAGCCTGCAGAAACCAACATACATTGCATGTTTTTTCCTGGATGATAATGATGCTATTGAGTGAAATAATTCCAATTTTTTACCATTATTTACATTATTTTAAATGACATATACTGCAATATTCCTTGATCCAAATCAAAACGTCTATCCCAGATTGATTTTCATTGATGCTGTACAAACTTTTTGTGCATTCAGAGAGCATCTGAAGTTGCATCGAACCGACACTAGATGTCTTAGTAAGCTCGGTATCACATTGGCCTTTTAATTTATCTTCCTCAATGCATCAGTCAACAAAAATATCTGGGTTGCAGAGCTCATACAGTACATGTATACGCGTTCTTTGACCTTGGCTAAAAGCCAAGTGGTAAAATGCCAACGAGCTAATTTTATGGCCCACCACCTTTAAATGTAAGGTAAAACCAAGGATGAGTGCGGGACCAGGAACACCTCTCACAAGGACAGTATCTCCAGACAGCAAAAACGTGTAAATAAAAGAGTTAAATTGTAAGCAAACATGTCTAGCACATAACCACGATTTACCACCAATGTGAGTGTCTACAACAAAATGCTCCACTCTAACTGAGCCAATGCCTTCAAACGTGAGGAACTCACTGTTTACTGTTGTTTTGCAAACTCTTCAAGCTGATTAACATAAATTAATCCATCAAGTATTTAAATACAGGGCGAGTCAATTAGATGTTACCATTTAAATGGAAGGATCCTTATTATACCAGCCTTGCAATTTGTTCTTCGCTACTGATCGTGGCACAAACGCTTCCATCCAAGCAGCAATCTTCCTTCTTCAGAAACTAAGCTGTGTCGCCCCCATTAAGTAATACATGTAACATCTTTTTGACTCGCCATATACTGCATGTATATAATTTTTGGGAACTAATATTAAAACATTTCCCCAACCCAATTAATTCCTCTGCAATAGTCACCAGTGATCCAGGTGCCAGAGGCATTTTAACTCCTAATTTTATGACTTTAGTGACTGAATGCAGAGGAAGGGTTTATTTAGCACACAAGCAGAAAGATCAGCAAAGTTCAAACTTAACAAGAAGCTAAGAACAAATTTTAGTGCAGGATTATAGACTTAAAAAACACAATAGCATGGCATCCTGGCATCCTGGCATGTGAAATGCTAAACCTTAAAACTAATAGGAGTTTGGTTCACTTTCATACTTAGGTTCAGTCATCAGAAACCATCCAGAATCTGCATACTTCACAAGCTATTTAATATTGCTCATGCGGTACCTGAGACTCCCAGGTCCCTGCAATTATCTCACCTGTCAAAGTGCTGACGTCCTTGAGCTGCACTCTCAAATCGCCATGGGCAAAACCCGCGCCGGTACGATTATGGGTTTGCTGGAGTTGGGCATGTTGCAGAAGGCCATCCACATGTGAATCCAGCTTGAAGGCACGGGAAGGAGACCCCAAAGGGTTAATAATGAGGGAGGATGTACCTCCACCCTCCTCCTGAAAAATCAAAACAAGAATTGAAATTAATATTGGGTTTCATTAAGCAAAGTTACAGGACCATCAGAACCTGTACAAATATTGCATTACGTGGTAGTTATGAAACAATATAATGGGTTGGTGTTCGCCATATGTAAAGAGTGTTTGCAAAATATAGTGGGGTATATGCCTACCCCATGTCCTTATAACCAATGTTATAAAATTCAATTTCAAAATGCTCAAATTTCGTACAAGTCAATTCCAAAAAGGACTAAAGTTAGATTGAGAGTGAAAACGCCAAATTAATTTAAAAGGTACTAACAAGTGCTTTTATTATTTTATCCAACTCCTGTACAATAGACACATATGATGTCTAAGAGGGCGGGGGAGGGGATTGTCCAATCGGACGAAAATGGATTGGCAATGGGAGGGAGGGAGTGGTCAAAGAGTCAACTTCTGATGGATGTCGTTTTGCACAGCATTTTCAGGCAAACAAAATTGCAATAAACAAGGTTGCTAAAACAATGCTTGATTGGTATTCAGGTGTGTATCAAAGTTGTATAAAACTATCTTTTGCAATAGTTGTAGTTTCATGGCAGCTGCATTGGTGTAAACAAGTCATTTGTACCCAGGACCAGCGTCATTTTGGTGAACGTGGTGTTTTTAACCAAATGAGATGTTTCGGCAAACAATTCCTTAATTCGCTCAAGGTTTTGAATGAGCTGAAAAACACTCATTACTTAACGTCCCCATTCACACTTAAGCATTCAACAATAGTGAATAGTTCCCACTGTAAAATGGCAAGCAAAGCTTTTAGCCAAAACGGCATTGAGTGGCATCTTTCTCAGATTACTGGTGGTACCATTCGATTATAATTATTGCATTAACAGGTGAGCTCTGCTGGGTTTGTGCACGTTTGCACGTAGGCTGTGTGAAAAAGTGAAAGTGAGGTCAGAATCCAATTATAGTTGACACTCGATTGCTCTATATTTAATCTGCACAGTCAAACGACTAAAAAACTTATCTACAGTTGTCAGTAAAGACCTCAAATTGCTGATAATCTGAATATAGAATTCAAATGTGTCTGATAGACATCATAGACTCATTACGTCAAATGTAATGTCAATGTCATGTGGGATGGATGATAGCCTGAACCTTGGGATAACCATGGATGGGGGCCTTGTTTATTTTTCGTATCTTTTTGAACAAAGTAGGATTTCAATATTATAGTTTAGGCTTTCAAAATCATTTTAAACAAGTGGCACCTTTAAGAAAATTAAATCGTGCTTTGGCAGATTCATCACTGTACGTACAGTATATGCTTAATTTTAATGGTACCATAAGGTCACCTTCTGGATGGGAAATTCGGAGTGGTGTGCCTCGCTGTCTTCTGACGCATTTGTGACATAATTCTCGAGTTCTTGCGGAGAAGATGCTTGCCAAATGTAAGTGTAATGACACTAAGTTGACACGAGATTCTACCAACACCTCATTAAGCTATTTAATTAACTGAAATGGTGTAATTCATTGCCCAGTCGACAGAGGTATACTCATTCGCACATAAAACTGACTAACCTAGCAGATGGAACAATGCCAAAAGCACTTCGTCAAAAATACCCAGTTGCTAACACATGACTAGTAATTTTGAAAGCTGGCTATCCCTTTAAAATAAAAATGAGGGCTCAAGCACAACCCCTGACAAGTTTGTGATAATTCAAATGTACGCTAACTCATGAAGACATGTCATCATTTCATAATGAATGGCTACATAATATAGCAAAACACATTTGCATGTATCAAAATGCAATATTTAAACAAAACTAAGCACAAAAACAATTATAATATACTCATTTTGGGCATTTCAGAATTGACAATAAAGCTTGTGAAAATCATAGAAATCACATAGGATCACTTGGATACTTTTTGTTACCTCCAACATAACATGGCATCTCAGGTGCTGAGCGTGTGTGTATGAAATTGAATTGAATCTGTCAATAAATGACGTCAAATGTTGTATTTGTAACTTGACTAATTTCTGACAAAATTTAAGGCAGATTTTCGGGTCTCTAGAAAATTTACTTTCATGCAATGCATGAACCCATAGTAAATTCCATTAGAGTGTAAAATTTAAGTATGCAGTGTTAAGTTCCAGTGATTTATTGAGTAACTGGTGCTTACTTCAGTACTAAGAAACCATCGACTGGTTTGCATTATGGTTTGCATATGTTAATTTGGCAAATATCCGAAAAACGAGCCATTAAGCTTTATTACGAAAGCACGAGCTCTGTTTGAGCGCATTGCCCAATAAGACATCTTACTGATGACAAGCGTCATTCAGCATCGTAAACCCCCAATCAGGATTCGCCGAGCAAACATCGTGACAGTTTGATAAAGCCACGCACGCGAATTGACATTATGTTTATAACCCCTCCTAATTTAACATCCCAATAAAGCAGCAGTTTAAATTTTCAACAGTCAGGAACCAGTGATTTCCTTCAAACACACTTTCCCTCCCATCAAATACACGCTGTTCTGAACCTGCCTTGGAGGAAAACAGCAAATACATTTACAATGTATGCCACAAAGCCATGTCAGTCAGGAAATTGCGTGTGTACACAAGCAGCCCACCGAACATTTTTTCAGGTCACCAACCCTGACCGCCATGTGCTTCATGGTTTGCTTCAGTACAGCAACACGGAAAGTCAATTGTGCACTTCTGCAAGTGCACAACAGAACAGATGTCGCGGAACTTCACGAAGAAGTCAAATGAAAACTTACAAACCAAGAGGATCTTTGTTGTGAAAAGCATGTTTGTTACCTAATCAACACAACGTTGAAACATAGGCCATGGAGCCTATGGAGGATGCAACATTTTTGAGGTGCACTTCTGAATATTGTTTGGCTTAGTTCACCATGTTGCATGAATTACCAATTTTTTATATATTTTGTGGCACTTAGACCCAGTCTTCGAATCCAGAGAGTAAAAGTATTACATTCGATTAGGTCAAGGTATGCTGTATGCGCGAGCACATCCAAGACACCAATTGGTTGTGCCAGACGTGCACTGGCAAATATTAGTGAAAAATCAAACATTGCGATGGCACGATTGAATGGCACCTTTGGTTGAAACTTAAATGATTAATTCGCATTAAAAGCCCGTAAATGGGTTATGCAAACATGCAAAGCGACGAAATGTCAAATCAGGGTTGCATGTCCCACTGACATTGTCTGCATGGACTAAAGGCAATTTTCTAACGTCATGAAGTAATACATGTACACTCACTTGTCGTCGATGTGCGAACATATAGTATGATCTACGTATACGTGCGAAAAGAATCTGCAACAGGGCAGCAAGACTGAAAAGAAATTACATCAGCGAACAGCACCTGAACGATAATTATTTATATGGGGAATTCTGTCGTTTCTGGTTCTGCTAAACAAGGATCTTAATAAAATGTATGTAAATTGGTTTTGTAACTTAAAACGCCAATACGGTGATAGTTTTCAACACAACTGAAAGAATTAAGATTGTTTCTTACCAAATTTTGATTCCAAGCTAAGGTTGGCCAAGTGAAAAATTATACACAATGAAAACATACACCGCGTGCTAGGCTGCAACTGTCCGACGTTGGACAAATGAAAAAATAATGTATGACAGCTATAACTGTCAGAGCCCACACCACAGCTCAATGTAGAGACAACCTTAGAAATTGTGGTTCTCGAATTAGAGGAGAAAATGCTCAAAATGACCCTTGTAAGCATGTCCAAAGGGTAACATCCATTCGCACCCTTCCCACGTGCCCATACGTTCCCTTGTATTGCCTATATACCAAGGTAGGTCTTGGATGGAAGGTCAAAGGACGCCCAGGTCAAAAAGTCGTTGACAATGGTCATCAAGCCAAGTGAAGGCTGCAGGTCATAATAGAATAGACAAAATGAACGTGGAACATACTGTTCTTACTTTTAAAAACGTCAACGTGTATTGATAGATCATGGTATCTAGTAGGAGGTTTACTTTCGTTAGGAAATTGCACGTCCATAACAAGCTTTTATAAAAGGCACAAAAGCGAAATTAAACTTTCGTTTCCGACAATTTCGTTGCTCTGCGCTAAGTGTCTAATGACGTGCGTTTCCAATTCAATGCATGTTAATGAATGGTAATGAAATTGAACGTGTATTGTCTCATGTGAAAAATGAGGATACAGCCAACCAATTTACCCTTGTAAAATGTTTTTCAACAATTATAATGTACTTCAAACAACATTTTTACATGAATTTCATTACCAGAAGGCTGTAGGAGCTCGACAAACCAAAATGGCCTTTCGGATATAAAAAAAATGCATGGTAGAATCCCCGTTAAAACAATGTAGGTTGGCTAACGAGCCATATGGAGTTGTATTTTTATCTCATTCTCATTGGGGAGAGGAGATGGAAATAAATTAGGAAGCAGACCCCACCTTGGCCATCTGTCGCCACACAAAGCGTCCTAAAATACATGTATGGTTATGAAACGAGGAACCAAAACAATGTTTACCTATTTTTCAAACCAAGAACATTAATGTGCACGTGCGTATTGCAACAAGAATACCAACAGACCAAATTCCGTTTGGATGGGGAAGAAACCATAAGAGAATGCATGAAATTATAGGAACAAATTTTTATGTTCAAAAGTAACTGATGGCATAATGCAAGTAACAGTTTGCTTTTATTCCAAAGCCCACATTAAGGTGACGTATATATGAAACTGAAGCCAAAACGAGCAACGTCCTGGATTGATAGATTATGTTCTTCCTTATGAGCATTTTTCCACCTTTCACGAAATGCAATTTTGGTACACCGCAAATATGGCTATCAGGTTAATAACTGCATCATTTAATTCCGGCACCTGGTAATTAAATCTGCCCATTATTTAAGCTCAAGACATCTTTCAACTTTTGACCTCAGGGTTCATACTCAAATTTACAAAATCATTTCCCTGACTTTCCCTGACTTTCCCTGACCAACCCAAGTAAATTTCC
>JAQFYZ010000043.1:0-92579 GCA_034695085.1 Cylindroiulus punctatus
ATCCGGTACCATTGCAAACGTGTACCTTTAGAGAAAATGCATTATCTGGTTTTACAGTATTTAGCAAATTCAGAAACGATCTCTGTTAAATTGATGCGCAGTAAGTGCTTTTAGCTAAAAAGTATTTCATAATATCGAGCGCATATGAACAATCGGTCAACATCACTGTATGTGGACGTGAGCTATGACTCTTATCTCATTGTTTGAACTAATAATAGGGAGTATTTCCTCGGGCGCACCAGCCTGATAGTCAGTTTATAGCAGCCAGCTGCTATTATCATGACAAAAGTGCAATCAGATCCGATTGCAAAGTTGAGTGTTTGCTGCAAAGCCAACCGCTGTGGTAATGAGCGAGATAAAACTTTTCATCAAGTTTATATCGCGCGTTCTCCAAAGCAGATTTCCGAATGCGAAAATGGAAAATGATATTGCGCATAACTAATAGAAAAGCCCGGCTATCGTGTTACGGTAATTACCGATATTGCTGCGTGTTACGGCGGTAATAATTCGACGATGAAATTAAAAGTGCACATCATGGCGTTCGGCAAATCTCACGTACGTTTCGTAATAGGTTAAATACGCAAAAGCTGCGCTAATGCCATCACCGCAGCTGCATACAAATGTCTTCAAATGAAAAGGAAATGTGGTCTAGACGGAATTTAATTTGGCAATCTGAATATGGAACAACATCCAACTGTCCCCACCATGTTGGGCATCGTCCCAATTTGGCCTAGGGCTACTCAACCCACTGCAATTTTCTGGTCCGTGCCTTGATTCTCTTTCCATCTTCTGGGATGGATGTAATTGCTACTTTCGTTCGTTAATACCACGTTTCGGTCCTTCAGTTACATCGTGGAAAATGGCTTTTTTAATGCATAGGATGAGAACGGGGCTATGATGCGTTACGTGCATTTTACAGAAAATTACATCGCCGTACCCCCACTTAATACCTAAATGAAAAAGTTATGTGCGTGGGCAATTACCGAGATGATTTTTTCTCTCACTTCTTTTGAATTAAAGCAAACATTAGGAAACGTGTGAGCGTAGCAGCAAACGCTTATTTTCGATAATAACAAAAAAGCATCAGAAATAAAAATGTGATGCATCATGCTGGAAAATGATAGCGAGGAGAGCGTTTTTGTTCGTTTAGTCAATTTTATTTCGAGTTGCGTTACTGTTATTGCTCTTTTATGAGAGCGCAAATAAACGTGTGTAATTTGAAGTTTGGTTCATCTCAGCAATTTTCTTTTGTCAATGAGATCCGGATCTTCCTTTTTCTTAGTCGTGTTTTTTCTTCTTCTTTTCTTTCCTTCTCACCGTGTGACCTCTGCGAAATTCTCGTTACATTAGCTAACTACCAAACGTTGTGCGTCATGACTTAAGCTTCGTGTTATTTTTTCTCCCAGTCTTTAACTTAACAAACGGATCGTCTAATGCCCAAGTTCATTATGGAACGAGATGACCACCGCAGGATTGAGCAAGATGGTTTGCACTTCTGGAAACGATGGAGTTAACTGTTCAAATCCAGGCTATTCCTCAGTGCAAACATTTATTGTGGCTACTGTGGTTGCTCAGTGTCAATGAAATAAAACTTCAGGAGTTGTTTTAACTTTTTCCAAAATTTAGTCGTTCAGAATTACTTATTTAGTTAGTTCAAAATTATTTCTTGTATGACGCAGCACTTTATGATCACCCGTGTATCACTTGGTGAAATTTGAAGTGATTCTATTAACTTGGTTTAGGGATTATTCGCTTGCTGATTTTTTTTTTTTGGATGATTCTGGTTGCCTTGGAGCTTTTTTCGTCATTGCTTTTTAAATTTTGGGTTGCATGTCATGAATATTGAAGTCCTCATTCATTTTGTTATTCTCCTTTCATTTATTTAGGAAAAATGTTATTAACCTGATGAAATGGTTTCTATACACTATTTTCACATATTGAATACAGATTACCACGATGGCAGCCCGCTCTCTCTTTATTAGCGTTGCGTGAAATCGCTCATCAACCTCTCTTGATATCTGCATCCAAATGTCACGACTCATTTAATATTTAAACTGACGCATTATTCCGGGCAATTAGATTTAATCTTAAGTTCCATCATTTAACATGGAAAGGACCGATAGCTCGCTCCTATCTTTGCTCGTCGAGTTCAAATATAAGGATTTCCTTATAAAAATGCTTTCCTTACAATCTTCCTATCAGATAACTACATTATATTAATAAAGGTCCAACATTTTAATGTAACATCATTTTTTTCTTCATGATATTGTACGAGCTAATAACCCCTTTCACCTCCAGTTGATTCCAACGAGATATTTAGTTTAAAAGGAAACGCGTGAGAAGATAAAATTGGAAAATTAAATTTTCGGGTCAGTTATCACGTTTAACCTTAACACAATATCCACTGTTTTACTAAAAATGGCGAACTGCATCTTTGCACCCTTGCCTGAGAAAATGAGTGACCTAGAACGAGATAGTTGTTCACTCTCAAAATGTGTAGTGGTAAATCATGGAGCATCTTAAAAAAATGCATTTATGTTAAGTAATTATGGGTTGTACGAGGCATGCGTGCGCTAACAAGCACCATTTTAGGACGAGAACTCGGTAAGGGCATGATAGTGAAACTCTTACTTGTTTCTAGGGCAAAGTAAGAAATAAACTAAACCGCGGATTATCTTTCTAAAAAAAAATTACGAATAAGCGATTCGTTAATGTTAATCATATGTACTGTGAATAACATTAAAATAAAGTATTTTATTTTTCATCAATGTTTTAACACGCCATTCAATATGCTAGAATGGAATTTCCAAATAGTATTTTTTGTTCTAAATCCTTTCATATGATATGAATGTCGAGAACATGCACTTTGATGCTTTCTTTGTATTGGTCTGATCGATCCACTTTACAATTGGAAAATTGCGCTACTAGCTTCAGTTCTAATCTTACACTATTTACTTTCCATCATTTGCTGAAGAACATGTAACCAGGAATGTTATTTGAGCTTGTGTTCAGTTACCAGCAAAGCAAAAAATGTAATATTATACGACGTATTTTCGTCAATCGGTTGTGCTCAATGTCCTTTGCTATATCCTGCAAACGTTTATGTTGGTAAATAGTATTTTTTATTTTTAGAGCATTTTTTTATTTCTGTTGTGTCAAATTGCATCATCTGTGGTATTAGTTTTCCGAAATAAGTAAACATTGTATTACAAACATTGATAAAATTCCGTTGCTTTTGTTTCTGTATAGGTTGGTTGGAACCGCTGTTGGATCGCATTGCTCGCAATACGACGACAGTGGTTTGTCCAGTGATCGACGTCATCGACGATGGTACCCTGGAATACCTGCACCGTGATGCTACAGGTACCAACGTTGGAGGGTTTGACTGGAACCTGCAGTTTAATTGGCACGGCGTCCCCGACAGGGAAAAAAAGCGAAGGACGCATGCATCAGATCCGGTTTGGTAAGTTAGCATTACAATTATTATAAATGGCTGCTGCAGCGCCATAATTTCAATGTCAAAAGCAGCTTCCTACATAAACGGTATCTTGTCACTGGTTTCTCTTAAAGATGCACATTGTACAAGAAAAATTGGACAAAGATTATTTATAGATAAAAAAAAAAATGCTTTCAATATCACGTACGGCTCCAATTCGAGGCAATGGAAAAATATGGATTCTTTAAGCCTGCCAATCAAATTATATGACCTAATAAGGGTGGTTGTGATATGGGATATGCGCAAATAGGAGGTGCAACACCTGATGGGTGATTTTGTAGTCACTCAGTGTTAATTAGGGGTTGTCATTATATGCTCATATAAGGGATAGCAGCCGAAAAGTAACCTTTCTTTACCGTGTATGGAAGTCATCAAATGAAATTCAGGCAAGTCCTGTAAGTCATGGCATCTACAACTGAAGCACATCCATTAAACAGCCTGCAGAATCATTTTCATATAAAAATGCAAAAGCTAAAAGGCGTGTTTCGAAAATTGCAGTAACCCATTATCATCGGTATCATATGTTGCCGAGAGATTGTCGGCGCCACTCGCCACTTGCAGAAGCCGATTCTGGGCAAAATATTCAAAACAATTTTCCAAATCTCCATTATGTTCCCAAGAGGGGCCATAAATCGGATATCATAACTGGAGATGCCAACTTGGAGCTGAGTTAGGGCTGATTTTCAATTTTCTCCCCTTTTCTCCGAGATTGTTTTCCCGAGAAGGAAATTGTTTTTGGAAGCAAAACTGTATTTTTCTGTTCGATCTAGACGATATGGCAGACATAAATCCCAGGCTGAAGGCCTCTTCCAGGAGGGATTTAATTGCGATTGGTCAGCTTAAGCGGGCAATTTTTCATTCAAGCATCGTTGCATCGTCCCTGCTAACCGAGGGGTTTTGTTTGTAAACTGCGACTGGTGTTATGTGGTGTTGCTGCAATGGTCAGTTTATGGTTTCACCTTTCCGCTCCAGCACTTTCCCTCGGCCGGCGATTACATGCTAGCTGTCTGGTGAGTAATGAAGTGAACTTCTCCAAAAAGCGAGCGCCACAGTTTATCACCTCAGAGGCTTAGGCCGAAATCCAATTGCTTATTTTCAAGCCCACTCTATCACGTTTGATGCAATTTCTTTCGGCTTCACCTTTTTAAAGGTGTTCGCCAATCATCGGTGTCTCAGCGTCCGTTTACGAGAACGAAATGAAGAAAATGTGCGATGTCAGGTGGAATTGACCGTGCAAAATTCGTTAAGCTCGGATGTCAGCCGCTGCAATTGTGACATTATGTCTGCTCCAGGGACTTTGTTGTTTCATTTGGACGTTTTAGTTTATGGCGGTGTAGATCAGTGAAATGCCCTGATTACACTCATCTACCTCTGGTCAGTGCTTTTTTTCGCGATTGCATGCGGAAAAGCTAAATGAAAACGAATGATAACGAGATGGGGATCGTGGTCATGCGATGCGACACACAAAGAACTGAATGGAAAAAAATAATATGAAATGATCAGCAGCCTAGCGAGTAGCTGGAATACTTGTAAGGTACAACAGAGTTGCATGCTGGATACTGGAAGCACCTACTTTAATGACTAATGATATAGCAGCGAATATAATTCTGCGCAAATGTTCATGTAATGAACGCTCAATTGCTGTACAGTTGCACTTATCAAACATTGGGCAATTTGGATATACTTGTATTTCAGTTATTCATATAGGGCGAATGAAAAAGTTGTCACCAGTTACTGTTATTGGGATTGGTGTGATTTTATCACTGTATCTATTAAATGAATCGTGTTATCATTCGAGGTCGTCCACTGTTTCCCCTACCTTCATTTCTAACAGATATTCTTCGTACACATTTTTCATAAATTCGATGGATACATGTAGTTAAACGTGTTGGAAGATCCTTGTTATACCATTCTTGAAATTCCACCATTCACAATTCACATTCCACTAAACTGCAATCTCGTATTTTTCCAAACAACGTTCTGTCACCATATTAAGTCTGTAACAATAAAATGTCCATGATGTTGTCTTGCCCCCACAAATGGAAGCACTTTGACTCGCCCTGTAGACTGTGACCATAAAGAGAGCAAACTTTACTGTGCTTCCTAAAGTTTGTCTCTTAGTTTCCCGAAACCGCTTATCAGAAAGTCCTCTTTGCCAAATGCTATTCTCACATTTGTCAGCAAACATGCATGTGGGAGTGTGCAACGCCACTGGTGGCGCTGCAGTCAGTCACTTTCATGGCCGCGAGAGTAGGATAAAAGCCTTAAATGCAATGGGAAGTTTTTCATTTTCCCTAAATAAGCTCGTAAATGCGGGCTAATTATTATTTTAACGCTTTGGACTAACTCTGTGGAACCCAATAATACTCTTTGTTGGTATTTCAAGCATTCCGTATTTATTTTTGGGCCACGAGCCTGATTTTATCGAACTTCGCCATGTTATTTGATGAAAGTATCCTACTTTCATGGGATTATTCCTACCTTTCACTGCACACTCCCATATTATTGTATTGACTGCGTTTATTCAGAGGTTACATTGATTCTGCAAAATTCGGCAGGTTCGAAATGATACCTGGTATATACAGGTACTGCATGTACAACTATCCAAGCGGTGGCCCACGGTTTACCGCTTGGCGTTAAAATCCGAATTATGTTGAGCTGAAATGTGGCGTGGTGGAGCGTTTCGATCAATTTGACCACCAATCTGTTCGTCAGCCTCTAATTAAAATCAAAGACAATAAACCTACACCGGGCCAGCCTAATGCCTCTCTTCGGTTTCTCGTTCAATTCGCCATGGCGTGGCACGCAGGGTCGCAAAAGGTGTCCAACAATTCATATGTAATGGCTTTGTTATGTGGGTGGCCAAAGGGGATTGGGTCAGTCCTGGGATGCATAAATTTCAGCACGGTCGATACGCCGTTCGGGCAATTTTGATCGCTGCTCCAGAAGATAACCATCGACGGAGTTCGTGAGGGATCGGAGCACGTGGTTTCTGCCAGATTGATGCCCTTTGGGGAGAAAAACTCCCTATTAAAACCACATTGCATTTGCGTTGGGATTTTGATATATTTGGCCCTCGTCCGTTCCTGCCCCAGAGCCCCGTTTTTTCACCGAGGCCCCACGTGATAAATTACCTCTGCCGGTGTTTGTCTTAAAATTTCTTGGGAATGCGCTCCCTTTATAAATTGGTCCAAATAAATCTTTCGCAGATTTCGCGCGGGAAGGTGGGCCTAATGGTGAAATATTTATGCCCAACCGCAATCCCGAGCGGGCATTTATTTGAGCTGTCCCAGACTTTGTTTAAATGTAATTGGATGTGCCTGAAATGTCTGAAATGTAGCAGAGAAATTTCCTTCGATTTCTTGCTCCGCCACGATGTAAAAAATGCGACGTCGAAAAGAGCTTAAGTTGAAATCAGTGGGTGAAATGCTATTCACCGACAAAGATTTTGAACACACAATACTGTAGACTCAATAGTGTGTGCAGGTTAGACGTGACAGCTTAGTGTGGCCAATTTCACTTTGACCTCTAGCATGTATACAGTATACGTGCTATTCCCCTAAAATCTGTGGCTAAAATTTTTCATATTCTTCGTAACTATTGAGTGTTTTAAGTTATAACTTTGTAGTTAATGAAATTATGATTATAAAGTCGTTGCTGTAAAATAAACATTAAGCCTCAAAATCGTGAAAGATGACAATAATAGCGAAAGCGATGGAAACAAGTTGATTAAAACAATACTGATGATGATTCTGGAAATATTTCTCATATTGAGACAGAAATATATTGGTCTGCTAGTTGTGCGACACCAATCTGTCGTATACTGGTTCCGTGTATTCTATTTGGTAATTTAGGTATCAGAAAGCATTTGAATTCAACACATGTAGGCGCATTAATACATTGCAGGTCTTTTCAACCAATAGCAAACATGCGATTGCTTGAAAACATTCACCAGAGAGCAAAGTGAAATTGACCACTCTTAACCTGATACCTACTATGGAATTGTTAGTTGATCTAAGCTCATGGATTAAGTAACGTTAATGACTCGTCTTGCGCAAAATTGCATGCTCTGCAAACTCTAAAAAGGCACGCAGTCGTCACGACACTGGGGAACTCAATTTGTATGTTGTCGGTGGCGCCATCTGTGTTTGCACACTCGGCCTTCATCGGGGCAAAGTTGCTAAGATTGCGATCGGATGGAGTGAACGAACGTGCTGTACTTTTGAATTATGAGTCGTTGACGGTGATTGATGCGAAACTCTTCAGCTCCCCATGATCACGGCTCACTCGACTCGGGGGGATTTACATAAAATTGGCCTTATTCCTAAAATGGCTGGCCTCGTGTTAAATATATTTCTACATCAATTGCAAAGCCGCACCGAGGCATTTCTTCCACATGGGTGTAAGGGGAGATAAACTCCCCGAAACAAGTTCGAAAAGTCGATGTTATAAAATCCCAACTTTTGACTGCTGGGCTACGGTGTAAGCCTTCTTTTCGATTCCTCCATGTGTTCCAGAAGTCGATGCTTGGCTGCAACAGGGATTAAGAGTTATAAAACAGGTCGGCTCCAATTACGTTCCGCCCGTGAGACTTTTATTCGGATCCCGACGCTGAGCGCCTAGCTTTTTATTTTATTTTTTTTTTCTTGCCAAGAGATCTGTTCCACTTCATAGATCCATACAGACTGCATATTTTTCTGCTAGACGATAGACCTAGGAGCGTGTATGCATAAAGAGCATCGGTGGAGAAATTGTGATATGCGCTTTTTTCCCCCGAAAAAGACTTTGGAAAAGGGACAAGACGGTAATAAAAATCAATGCTCGAAGATGTATTGTTATAGGGTTGCAGCCCGCCATGACGCACGGCGTGGCACATAGCGCGTAAGGGAAAATCAGATTACAAAAATCAAATTGGGCTTTCCTTTTTGCTTCGGCAAACCCATAAAGCTGCTCGCTAAAGGGATTTGCTTGTTGCGTCTGGCGCTCCAGCGGAACATTCGTTAGGCAAATTGCACCTAAAAACGGCTTAATCCGTTTTATTTAAGACTTTTCCACCCTGTTATTTTCGTGGATTTTCCACATGCAGCCTGTAATGATCTTCCCAACTTAGTGCGAGGCAGTTGATCTGCATGCAGGGCTAACTGTGGCTAGTCACTCGGCAGTGCCTCGATGCATTTCTGCTTTTCGTGGCCATCTGCGTACTAGAAGCAGTGGTAGTAACATCCCAAATAATGATTTTCAGCGACTTCGTTTTACCGGGTAGAAATGGAGGGTGTGGCGAATCCTAGGTGATATCAGGCGGCTCTAGCTCATCTATTATGCATCTCGCCAACCAGCACTGATGGGGTTTAAAAGGTCGATTAGAAACTTAACAGCACTTGAAAGCCAGCACGAGTCCTCGCAGAATAGCGATTTGCTGCCCCTGTGGATCGGCAATCACTGCTAGCTTGTGTGTTGCGTGTTGCCTTCTTACAGGGGCATCGATTTGCTTTATGTCCAGACTGACTTTGAATAACTGGAGAACATTATGCACGTAGTCTCAAAGCATCGTGTACACTGTAATGTTTTTGTGATGACTTAGACCTGTTAGTTTTTAAATACAGGGAATTTGAAATATAGGCTTAAAACGCATAAGTCTCTATGAAATTAATTATGATATTCAAATGTAATAATTCGAACCAACGTTACGATTTCTTTCGTTTTCTTCATATTTGCGTTTAGGCTTTCTAAATGAAAATAACACGTCATTTGCAAATCTTTTTTACCAGTTAAGTCAAAATTTGGTTCTTTGAGGTTCGAGATGCCTTCAATTGTCAATTTTCAATTTTCAAATTTGAAACTGGAAAAGTTCCCTTCACCGTTGGATTATGGTGATTACTGCTTGAGCATTTTTGCCTGCGGGTTCTGCATGGTGGGGCACAATCTACGAAAGTCGAGTTTGTAAAAGACGTCGATCGAGCTAGCGTCAAAACGGAACAATTGAATTTTGCTTCGCTGTTATTGCATGTTCTGTACAGTCGTGCTATTTGCGAAAATTAAAATGAGGCCCTGTCATCATGCCTATCATTGTTTGATTTTTCCCAACGTGCCCAAGTGTGGGTTGATGTTCGCTAATTCATGCAAAACTGATGGAAGGCAGGGAAGAGTAAAGTTTGACAGCACTGCTCGCCGTCTTATTAGCTTAAGTATTTTTTAAGCATTTATAATGGTATCGATCGGGCACATTGGTAGCGCTGCAGGCTAGGCAATATTCGTTTCCGTGTGTTAGGCGGTTCCTTCACAGAAACCCAGCCTGCTAATTTCGTGTCATCGCTTTGACATAGTCTGTGCCCTCTTGAGATGCTCTTCACGTCAGAATCTATTCAAATAACTCGATCCTGATTGACAATTTTCGCCTTGTCGGTTCGCTTTTTGATTTTACACGGCTGCTACCTCAGTTAGATGTCTGTCGTGTTGACTAATGGAGAGGAAATTGTAGGGATGTTTTCTAATTAGGTAAATCTAATTGCGGTGGGGTCTTGCATGCCAATGTGGATATATTCATTCAATATTTACGAACGTTTGGATCCGACTCGAAGTTTGTACAAGCTTTAATTGGCACGGATAAGTAACCGTCTCTGATGCAATTAGCTTTGCTAACGAATCTCTGCGCGCACGTATTTGTGCAGGTACTCGAGCTACCCATATTTCAGCTTGTCAGGAAGTGCCTTTTTATAGCTCTCGACAAATGTTTGCAATTTTGTCAAGCTTTCAAATTTCGTCAGAGGCGTTCTGTTTGCATTTGGCAATGTAGCTTATGTTGAGTTTTGTGAAAGATGCATGCAATTAAAGCAGTCGTCGACATTTTCACCATTTTTTTACGAAAGTCTCGAGTTAAGAGTGGGTAATTTCACTCTCCCTCATTTGAAAATGAGCACCATCTATATTGCCACTTGTTGCGAGACTTTCTGATCACCCTGTACAATAGGCCGTTTTTTATACATTTAAGCCGGACACCCTGTATATTCTTCTGCAGTAGATAAGTGTTAAACATGCTCGACAATGCCGAAATAAGGCAGAGTTAAATGGCTCACTCTTAACCTAACACGTACTATAAGTAGTTATTTCGGAGTAATTCGTCTATTCTGGCAAAGGTGAAACCTGGTAAATACTTATGGAAAAGCAATGCGTTTTCTCTTTCGCGGTCATTAATTACATTCTGAAAACTCTGCCAAGTTATTGAACCAAGTTTGACTATAGCTTATGGTAGCTACATTGAAAAACAACCTTTTTTGTATTCATGTGATGGATTGGACATACCCAGGCGTAGCTTGTATGGTCTTATCGGGCTACTATATGTAGCTTAAATTCCATCAGAGCAGATGCTTGTATGGTTTTCTCATCACTTGCCTTTTTCATTGCAGGTCTCCGACAATGGCAGGTGGATTATTTTCCATCGATCGGAAATATTTCGAGCATTTGGGGACGTATGACAGCGGTTTCGATATATGGGGAGGCGAAAATCTGGAGCTTTCGTTTAAGGTAAGTGTCCACATTTCTTTGTCAGTCAATTTGTGCTCAGGACGGGTGGTGTTAATTATAGTCAAGAGTCAAGCGTGTATGCGTTTTAAGAAAATGTCAGATGCATTCAGTTTGGCTTTTGGTCAACTTTTCTGAGGTCGATGCTATCATTCAGTCGATGCTGACATAACGCAAAGGGCAGATGGGTGAGGACAGTGTGACAGTTTATCAATACTTCGAACAAGTTAGCGACCTTCGGGCTAATGACATAGACACATTCTGCCAAAGTGAATCTCATTCAAATGTGAAGATACGGTACATTTTTTATATAAATTGATACGCGCAATGGATGGATGACAGTCCTGTGTGATACGCTGCATGTATCAGAAATTGCAGATTTGAGGTTTTCTATCGCCCATGCAGTTTATAAGAATTTGCACTGTGCATTCAGCCCAGTGCTATATGCGATTTACTTTACTCATTCGACGAATGGTCTTATGTGGGATGCACGTAACCGATTGGACCCAATTTTGGGTATCAAATAACTGATTAAAGAACTTAGCCATCGATTGACACGGTTTGAGTTTCAGAAAATAAAACTGATGTCTTGGCAGCAAAGCCTCTCAGTAATCCTGAAGAGTACGAATTATCAGAATAATGGTGTCAAGTCATTGGTATATCATTGTCTTGAATTATATATATGCTTATCATTAACAGGATTGAATTTGAATTGCAAAGCCACAAGCTTTCAAATGGAAGATAAACCTCTTATGCTTCTCATTATAAGTTTGAAAATCAAATATCACGACATCAAGCCCCAAAATCCTATTAAATATCAGATTTGGATGCTCATCGCCTAGTTAGGTTTGTGCATGATTGTTAGATTTCCGAAACTTGGCACAACCTGTATACAGTATGTCATTTTCACATAACATGCACTTTTAATTATAATGAAATTGACGACATGCATTCATCGATTCAAGTACCCATACATTGCCAAGATTATAAAGGGCAATGGTGACACTTGTTGAGTGCAGTCAGGTACTGATTGATTAATTTAAATCAAATTTAATCAAGTGTATGCTAGCACATACGTTTGAGGACTTAGTCGTCCAATTTATCCTACCCCTTTTTCCATTTCCATCGTTTAGTTAGATGAAAATTATTTAAAACAGCCGAAATCTGAACGTTATTTCACATTTTCGACAATATATTCAGCGTCTTGAGCCTGATTTCCGCTGCTGATTGCACCTCCAGAGTTCGAGCGAAACAATTTCGGTGATGGAATTTTCAAAATTGATATTCCGCCACGGCTTAATTCTGTCTAGCCGTTTATGGTGAAAATTTCTACTAAACTGACGCCTCGAGGGCATGCTGGGGCAAAAGGACATTGTCGAATTCTTTGTCACACTGGAGCAGTTTTTGTGGTTATGTGTAGGCGGTTCCGGTGGGCTGTATTGCGGTTAAGCAATTGCCGCACGAAATTCGCAGCAGCAATATATTCATTTGATATTGATTATTTTCACGTCCGTTAGGCAGTTCACATGCGAAGGGAGCGGGCACATGGAAGACGAACGTCTTTTGATGGCTGCATATATCCAACCTAATCGAATGATCCGAAATTGCTGCACGTTTGAGATAAGGGATATATTTGCTCAATAAAGATGCATCCTTTAGTGCCTGCCGCCATTTTAAATTCTTTTCTCGACCTCCAACCTTCTTTCAGCTGTAATTTTCAGCGAAACTGCATCCGAACTGTTTCTGTGTAAGAAAAGTGCAGTGCCTGATTCCGATGGTGCATATGCTAAAAGTGTCCTACTTAGATAGTTTGCCCGGTTTTCGAAATTTCATGGATGTTGTTTAAGCTAACAGTATAAACCATAGTACGTGTGTAGTAACCTACTGCACATACCATATTATGTTGATTTTTCATCACGAAAAATCACTTAATGATTTAGCACGTGTAAGCTTAATGTACATGTATATCCTTGTGTGTGCATGTCCACAGACGAGTCTGATTCCTGCATTTACCTTGCTAACGGCTGTAAAACGAAATTTTATCTACCATTTTTCATGACATCGCTGTCTGTATCAGACGTAAGTTTCTAGCATGTGATTCAAAAAAACACATCTGAAGTACATGACAACTCATGTTGTATGATGTCGACTAACTGGCTTTTTTAAGTCAACTTGCTTTCCCCCTCCATGTCCTAGAAAATTCTCAGTTAGCAATTAACCACTAGGGAACTTCAATTACCTCTGATCATGCAGAATTTCAATTATCCCACAGAGCGCTGATGTGCCAAAAAAATTGTTCCAATAATAGGGCTTTCCTAGCTGGTGGTGCATGATCCACTGTCCTACATTTGAGGTTTTGACACAAAGGGTGCAGAGATAAAACGTGATGGGGTGGCCAACTTATAGAGATGACCAAGTAGTAGGGTTTCACCGTTGCATTGAAATTTTCTCAAAATGCTGATGGGTACACGTGGATAGTACCAGAGGGACTAAAAGCGAACTATGATGGGTCGATCTAGCGTTACTTTCAGGGCATGTTGAGCTTGGGGAAAGCTTTGTAGGACACGAGTCTCTAGTTGGCAATTGGAGAAATTTGTTAGATATTTTTGAATCGCAGCTCGGAGCCTGGAGTTGTTTTTCTTTGTGCGTGTTTGTGCCGGATAAATACAGTTCTGTATAATCTTCGGTAAAATTGAGGATTGTCGGATTATAATGATTGCAGCCTACCCTCTGTTTGATAAACATTGTTTGCTACAAATTTATCCCGCAGCTTGTATAAATGTTGGTGGCAATGTTCAGTAAACGCTACCTGGTTTACTGTTTTCATTCTTTCTTCTATACTGCCTACAGCGAAGACAGGAATAATTTCTCTTATCGCCAGAAAAACTGCTCAAAATATGAAGTCGATCAAAGTGCTTCTGTGAGATAAACGATTTCCTTTTTGCCCCACACTTAAAATGTATACGCTACATTAAACATGAAATTTGCTTCGCGTATCTGTCTGTAGCAAATGATTAGCTACCGTATAATTCGCCGCAAATAATGAAAATAACAACTAAACATTAAAATTAAGCACTTCGGAATATGCACTGCTGCCTCCCTGTGCGACCACTCTGCTCCAAATGTAAACAAAATATATCGATTACTTATGTGGAATAGGACTTTTAGGAGTTATTTTGAATATCGCTTTTGATCTTGGTTGGAATTGTGGGAGTTGGTGCGTTCTCCCTCGAATAAAACCCGAATTAGGAGGAAACTTGATTTGGTCTAGTATGCTCTAGGATCAGATATAATAATGCGATATGGTTCGAGATAGATTTTCTCAAAATTGAATTACCTCTTTAACTTATCTCCAACTTTCTGGCGAAGGTCTGTCTGTACGAAAGGCAAGTTTAATGGTGTTTTACGACTGGTTCATGCACCCAATTTCGCGATGGCTTTTCGAGCTTTTTGAGATTTCTTAAGCGGATTCGACTTTTTTTCAATCTTTTGATTTCTCGCTCTGTTAAGAAGTGCCCGGGTTTAAATTCGCTAATCTCGTTACTTTCGGACGTCAGTGAAAAGCAAGTGTTTTTATCCGTGACACGATTGGGCTTTTGCGAACCAATTCCGTCAGTTGTACCAAACGTAATAAACCAAAAAGCCTTAATAAATAAACAGCCATAGGGCCTCAAATATCCCAATCCCGAAACGTTAAGCCCTATGATGGCAATCCCTCATGACTTTACTTCTTCTTCGTTTTCTTCTTCATACCCTGCATAATGAAGCAGAAATATGCACGGGATCAGCCTATACGCATTCATAAAGCGTTCAGAGATAAACCGTGTCATTTATATAAAGTCTATACACTTTTTATTCCTTATAGGCGTGCTAAACTAACTCTTTGCCATTAAACTTCTCTTTGCCTTTCCTTTTGTCCAATTGCACGGCGTATCCATCATGAGAATAAATGGATCATTTAATATCTGGATTGCTCGCTGCTATTCCATTAGTCTACTTGTGTAGGCTTATTGTTTTAATGCACTCACAATTACTGGATGGGTACGCGCATTAGCTTGTTTCACATTTTAATTTGAATGACAAAGAAGCGGCTAGAGATCCGCTCAAAGAGCATGATTCACATTATCAGATAAAAGAGATAACTTTTAAGGCGCCCGCTTCTTCCTTTTGCCTGTAACAATTTTTTCCCATTTTCTACGCACCTATAATCTTTCACAAGGTTTGGTAATGCCTATGGTGCTGCCACCTACACACGTGACTCATTGTTATGCAATTACATTCATGCACCAACCTCGCTCTTGCATATATGTCTGTGCAGGCTCCAGAAATAATTCGAGACAAAATAAAAATAAACCCGTTGTTAAATTATTAATTTTGTTTTAAAAACCTCGAGTTGCTGCAATTAAAGTTCACCGATTTTGCATATTGGTCAAATTGTGTTTTGACTGCATCTAATTTACTATTAACTAATTATAAAGGAAAAAAAGCATTATACGTATAAATTGATACCTTTTCTATGTGGATTTTTTACATCGCCAGCGTTTCGTTATTGGCATTGCCATCATAAATTGAGAATTTCGTTTAAAATGAATTTGACTATGAATTAGATCATCATCAATTAAGGATAGCGTTTAATTCCATGGCTTACGTGGCATTCTTGGCTTTCTTCCCACCCACTTTGTCCACATTAGGGTGACACCTCCCCGGATGAGTTTTGTTTATCCGCTATGATTAATTCGACCGAATTGTCGATTTTCTGATCCCATTTATCAGGACGGATAGAAGCATCCCAGATGTCCAATAAATGACATGGACTCCGACACAGCTTTGCGTTTGGGGGCGTCCCCTATTCAGACTTACGCTTCACTTGGACGGAAATTTAATGCGATGTGACCAAAGTGTCGCCATCGAATCAAGAGGACCGTAAAATTATCCCACAAATTTGCCCCCGAAAGGTTGGAGGGTGGCTCTGCCTCATAGCCAGCGAGCTAGCAGTGATTGCTCGATTTCAGGGGGCAGGTTTGAACTCGATAAAAATTTACCCAATTAATTGTTATGTCGAAAAGCAATTAGATTTCGCTGTTCCCTCAGCCAAAATCTAATGAAAGACCTGCTAGATTGCACGTGTAGATGTCAGCCAAGGTTGCGCCATTTTGGTGTTATGCCGTTGATCAAAAATTGAGGGTAAGAGGAGATCACACCATCATTACAAAAACATTTAAAATGTTGTAAGATGCGATAATTAAATTTTAGAAAAGATAGCTTTAAGTTGTAGTGAAGGTATGATTAGGATTACCTTGTCTGAACGCAATACCGATTATATACTGTATGTTGCAAATAAGTGTCTTACTTGCCTGTCAGTTATATCGGAGTAATTTCCGTATATTACTTTTTTTGGAAATATATAAACATTACATCTTAAGATGCAATGTGACGTTAAGCTATAATTTAGCACAGTTGTGCTCCATGCAACCTCTAGCTGGCATTCATTCGATACTCCTTAATGAACTCCATAACTAAAATTGACAAAACGATATTGGTGGTGATGCATCGCTTTTATCGAAATTAAAATACGAGCTAACTGCAGTATGGGGCTGGAAAATTGAATTTATCATATAGCTAGAGACGTAATCCGGGCAATAACTACCACAAATTCGAGCTACTTTACAGAAATTGCTTACTATTTCATTTTTTTTATTCCGGCAAACATGGCGACAGTCATTTATGGGCCGACTGAAATTACAGTTTTGAAATATCACTGAACTTTTCGCATATTTTTAAACATTTATAGTAAACGTAACCCACAGGCATCGCCCTGTGTACAACCAGATGATAACGCCATAAGTGTTTTCATGGGTGGCACTTGTACCCCAATGACACGTATCTGACAGTGTGCCTCTGACAGATTTACTGTTTATTGCTGTTTACTGCCTGGATGTGCCATTCGAAAATTTTAGATGATTTTTCATCGTTGGAAAGCTAATATTTTTTTGGATGTTCAACTGTGGATTGCATTGGGCTTAGCTTAGCTTATATGTAGCTGCTCGTGAAATTGAAATGCTTCAAAGTATGAGAAAACCTTTAATAAAGAAATTCCAGATCCTGTTCGTTGATGACGTCGCAGCGGGCTATTGGAGATTGATTTCCAGTATGCCCAATTAATAAGATGAGCATCTTAACGGTGGCTGAATTCCGTGCATGCATTGTTGATTTTTTAGATATGGTTTAGGCCTAGTTCCAACAATCAGCTCGCATCTGGTATTTTGCGGCATTTTTTGTGCGCAAACTTCTCGTTTTAATACGTTTGCCCTTTGGGACTCTGGAGCAATTGTGCAAAAGGCAACGGTGGGGTTAAGGGGAGATTAAAAAGGGATGGTTTACCGTGTTGTTAATGAGTTCCCTCTAATTTAACCAGCGATTTATATGCACGCATTAAAAAACTACAGCCTGGCTGAGTGGAGCCGCAGCCTGCGCAAATTTATGGCCTTCGGTATGAAAGCTTTTATAAATTAGTTTCTTTTCTTGGCTGTGCAAGATTAATCAAATGAGTCCCCACCGCAAAGTTCACGCTATTTTCCGAATTGGATGGTCGCCGGAACGCATTTCAAAAATAAAACGACTGAAACGAGAGAGAAAAGCCAGTCTTATAGTTTATGGATCTGTAATGGGCTGAAGTTGGGCAAGCTCAAATGAAGACAACAATTGACGAATTGTCATAGTTTTGCATTGCATTTTCTATGGTCAGGATGGTTGGATTCAGTCGAATTGCAAATTTCATCTCTGTTGGGAACCCTTCTTGATTTCGAAAAGCCTAATGAATTTTCAGTCCTACTTCTAATATGAAATTGAAAATGTTCAGGCTCAAAAAGAGATCAAGGTATATTCCGCTAATTTCCAGTATCAAACAAATTATAGTATATTTCCATGACTTATAACCAAATGCTACCCTGATGTATCTCCTTCTTATTTTAATTGCAAATTCTTTGATCAGATCCTCAAAATCAATCTATATATACATGTACATGTATACACTATACCGATCAGGCATATAGCTAACCTTGTTGCATAGTTGTTCTGTTGAGATTTTTCACATGCGTTTACTGAAATAGTGAACTTTCAGCTGAGCAATGTGTGACCTTAAACGTTAAAAATTACACGAAAGCAAATGTTTGCATTTGGAAAGACACACTCGCCATTATCGTCTTCAGTTGTCTTATAAAGTTTAGCATGACTGAATCTTTTTACATTTTTTTTTAAGCCAATGAAAAATGTGTGGTGCATTTTGCTTGATGGTTAATCCAGCCCTGTGAAAGCCTTTCCTTCTACCATAGGATAGAAACCAGTTTCACGCCCAGATTGTTGCCATATTTTACAAATGCACGAAAAGTTACCGAAATAACCTCGACTCCTCCTCCAAAATGCAGTCATTACTCTCGGAAATAGTAGAGAAAGTCACCGATGACATTTGTCAAAAAAGGAAAGAGAAATGTGACGTTGAGAAAAAGAAATGGATCCTGAAAGCGAAAACACTGGCCATCAATAATAGGACAAATCAATGGTCATATATTGGCCCGCGTCTGTGTGGGCATTGTATTAGTAGGGTTTTCTTCCCTCCTACGGTGACTCCATCATCGTTGGATAGGTTTCCAGCTGTTTCTAGTCAAGATCAACTTTTGACTCGGGTTGTTAGCCGTTGGGCAAGATCAATTTTCCACCGAATTGAACGTGATTCTAGTTGGCAGCCAGTGAAGTTAAGGACCTCCTCTCGATAAATCTCTATTCACTGGGGCCGAAGAATGCATGGTGGAAGAACTGTCAAAAGGTAGTGGAAGGGATCAAAGGGTTAATTCGTGGCAAGATGCTCCTTGCGCTGCCAAAGCAAATATAATGAATCGAGAAGATTAGTCCACAGTCGTGAAAAGGCACCATTTGTAAGGCGTGCAGTTACTTGGCCTTTGTGTGGCAGGTGGCGATTGTGAAAGTTATGCAAGTGACGGCTACTTGCGGCGATGACTCTCGTCTGATTAAGGTCGTGTCAGTTACATTTCCAACAGATTGTATAATGCAACTTTGATCAGTCTAATCATGGGTATGGTTATGGGCGTTCCTTGCCCGGGAGATTACGGTAATTTTCACACTTGCTAATTGGATGGCTCATTTAAGAAATGCTTGTTTTGACTGCATTTCGAGATGTAGTGTCATTTCGTATATTTAGGGTTGATTTTGACTTTCAAGACGGCACAATTCTACGAGATTCGGTGCATTACCCAGATGAAAAGTTGAATGTAGCAAATATGAACATGCCATATATGACCAGGTATGAGCATTGAAATCATCATACTAGGAAACGATAGATAATAGCATTTGTCTGTTTTCGCGTCGTACTTGGTCAGGTATAGATTAATGTGTTATATGACTTTGTACGAGTATGTACTTACCCGTATGGATGTGTGTAAAAGTTAAGTCCCATTATATAACTATCTATGACTGTTATGTTATACATGTTTATGGCCATATACATATAAGACCATTTATGACCCTTTTCTGCTCTTCATCATTGATAGAATGTCATAATTGTCCAAAAATTTACTTTTTCCATCCAGATACCAGAGTTTATACTGTCTTACAGTACAACCAAGTTCCCTTTGAAAAAGGGTTTTCTGATGTTGCTTGATTTACCGTCTGTATGTGCAAGCAATTTGTATTTTATTCAGAAATTTAAAAATGCATTCATGGATTAAATTGGTCGAATGAAGGATGCTTTCTGCAACTACCTGTACAAAACGATACATTTTGCGAACCATATGGCGCGTGCCAACAGTATTAGGTGACATTTTTATTCATAACGGTATTAATTAATCATCGTCATGGTGACACCACCGATGCATAACTTTCAAATAACTGTCTGCTGCATTAGGATGCTCGTCTCAATATTGAAAATCTTATCAGAGTACTTTATTCGTAAATGACAATTTTGATGAAATATGAGTCTGCGTCGCCTTTGTTTCGACCTCTGCATGTTTAACATTTGAAGTATACAGCTTGTCGTAACAGTTCGTTTGATTGATATTCTATAAGTTTGCATTTTTATTTCATTCGGTTTCTAGGTTTGGATGTGTGGCGGGACCCTGGAAATCATTCCTTGTTCACATGTGGGTCACATTTTCCGCAAACGCAGTCCATACCAGTGGAGGACTGGAGTCAACGTCTTGAAACGCAATTCCATTCGTCTGGCTGAAGTATGGCTGGACGATTACAAACAGTATTATTATCAGAGAATAGGATATGATTTGGTAGGTTTTTCCAAATATTGAATAATATCGCAATTTTCTTGGGTATTGATCATTGATATTTTTCTACCCGTCAGGGCGACTATGGGGATGTAAGCTCGAGGAAGGAACTCAGAAAGAATTTAAATTGCCATACGTTTGACTGGTACCTGAAGAATGTCTATCCAGAGTTATTTGTTCCTGGAGAAGCCATTGCGTCTGGAGAGGTACGTCTCATTATCATTGCCATTTTAGCGCTACCTTCCCAATTCGAATTGCCTAGTTACATATGTAGCAAAGTTCCCCCAGAACTGGAAAACCAGGAATTGTTAGGAAAGTTGGAAAGACCATGGAATAGTCGGGGAAAAGTGATTAATTTAAAAAATCAGGAAAATCTAACATTACGTTTGCTAACACATAATTTCAGAATCTAAGACAATCATGCCTGTAATAATTATCGAAGCCATAACTTCTGTTGAAGATATCGAAAAATGAATTCTTTGTTCTCTTTATTTAAAAATAATAACAGCCGTCTTCATGTTAGCATAATTATGTCGTATTTTGTTGTTCGATGATCGTGGTGCCATGCAGGGAAATGTTCTGAAAACTAGAAACGTCAGGGAAGTTGAAATTCCATTTCTGGGGAAACCCTGTATAGACTCGTTGCAAAGTTCCAATGACATCTAAGATGCATTCAGTGTAACAGGAAGTTCTGCAAAAAAAATCACTTCAGCTAGTGGCAGTTGCTGCTATTGGCTTTTCAAATTTACGCTGCATAAATTGAAGACTTGAAATTCAAATGGGTCTAAGTGCTACAAAATAAAAAAAACTACAAAAAAAATTGCGAATTCACGCAACATGATGAAACAGGCCTAACAACGTTCAAAAGTGCATGTGAGACCTGATTTTGGGCGAAATATCCCCGGTCTCATAGTGCACCTCAATAATGTTGCTTCTTTCATGCCCAATGCAGACCATATGAAATGAACGTTACTATAAAATAAGACATTATGGTCTATGTTGCATTATTTTGTTGATTATATCACACATGGAACATGATCCTATTTTGACTTGCAAGACTTCAATTTTTAATGACGAATAACAGAAAATTGGTATTTTGCAAAGATCTATTATGCTACAATTACCCTTTTAGATTGCTAGATGTTAAATTGCCTCTGGTTATTAAGAGAAAACTGCATGAAATTCTCCAGACTAATTATGGCATCCCAAACTGCAGGATGATTTTAATTTTAACATGAAGCTATCTCATAATTTCGCTGCTAGCTACTGTTGTTTGATAAAATTAGATGATTATTCTTTCATGTCCCTCGGGGTTTAATTATAGGCCACATTATTGAAATCTTATTGTCTTAAAATCCGTTGTTCTTTCGTGCGCGGTGATGAAACTTAGGAATTTGCATGTGCACGTCGCTTTTTGAGTTTCAACTCCTTTGAATTTGCCACTGAACCATGTGTTTTATTGCATTCTTCGACTTTTTCTCCCAAATACTGAGAAGAAAATGTTTTTAAATTTCATGGGAGGGCTATTTGGGTGGGTCTCTCTCGATGCACTTCTTTTCAGAAGATGTTAAGGAAAGCTGTTTGCTTTTCAGTCTGAATAGAAGGCCGTCCCTCAAGGACTGAGTGCTCTTTACCTTTTATTGATTCTTAGCTCATTTGATATTAGATTTAAGCTACCATCGCGTTTTTTTCTACTTTTTGTCGACGGTTTTTGGGAGCTGTGAGGATGCCAGAAGAGCATTTTGAGAAAACGAGCATCAAACACTACACTCGTACTAACCTGGAAATAGCTGTTTCGGTTTCACGATTCAAAACGTTTCATTCTCGTGTGGACAGTTTAGATATTGTCTCTGATCCCTGTCTCTAAAGTGCTCTTAACGCGTACTGAAAAAGAATCAAAACTTTAGTTGGAACGCAAAGTATTAAATGTAGTTTAGGCATAGTTCTCATTTAACCCAAATGTTTTGGAAGCTTCCAAAAATGGGTATATTCTGTTTGCAAAAATAGTACATTTAAAGTAAGTTCCTCAGGGTGATCATAAAGTATCGCCCACATTACAAAAATGAAATTTGAAAGAACCAATCCAAAATTCGTTCCTTGTAACTAACAATTATTGAAAATATATAGTTGTAATGCGAATTGGACTTAACCACCACCCTGTAGTTTCAGAATTACATTTTCTGTGCTGTAATATACAGTATTGCCATGTTGTAAGAAGTATTTTGCCAAACTTTTCTACCATTTTGGTGATATTTGTTATTTATTTGACGTATTGATTGGGAGTGTGAGCTCATGAAATCCCATGATGATGTTATCTTGCAAAAGAATCAAAGAATGGTACTTATTCAGATTGATGATGGCAAAGAATACGAGCATTGCCTTAACAGTGAGGAAAAGAGGTAAAAGTTGAAATTGAAAAACGAAATCCTTGGCAAATTCAAAGAATTGATTAAACAGCATGCTAATTTTAAGGGTTTCCAATAGAAAGAGTTAACTTCGGTTTAAGCTGTGCATTGCGCATGTCTTATTTTATGATATTGGTACCTTCAATGAACTCTACTTAACATAACCACCGCATGCGAGGCTGATCTACTTACTAAACGGAAGTTCTATACTGGTTTTTTGTCTGAAAACTCAACTCTTCTATAAAAGGACCAATTCACCACCAGCAGAATGGGACATTACTCGAGAATAGTTTGTCAATGCCTGTACTCATACGAAGTTTTTTATTTTGGTCATAAAAAAGCCCCTGAAGAGTTACTTTTATGTCGCATAACGACGACATTTTATAGGTATACTACATTCATCACCATCGTTTATCTGGCAAAATGGTCGCAAAATTTGTTTCAACAATTGCATCACTGTCTTTGATGTTTAGCGAGCATAGGCTAAATATGAAATTACCAGTGAGTTACTTGAATTAAGTTTTTGAAATGGGTAATATATTCTAGGAAAATATAAGATGGGGCGTTCAATAACTACGTGCTCTTAGGGGGTTGAACAGATGTTGTAATCATTCTGTTTTGTAAATATGAGAACGTAATACTTGAACATCCTGATCCTTTTTTCATTAGAGGGAGGAAAAATCTGCAATTCGGTTCATTTCAACCCAGCGACTTTTTTAACTTTTGTTTTATGCAAACTATTAATGCTTCTTCCTCTTTAAGAGGCAACTTTCTCTGGCTAAATATATATTGATAAAATCTCTTAATTTGACTTACTTGATCGCATGCCGATAGCGAGTCTGCAGAAATAGCAGCAATTCCCTATCTCTTCCATTTCCTGTTCTAGGCTCTGGGTGCTTTTGTCCTTCAACCAATACCTTGTCAATGTTATCTTTTTGAGCATTGCGGAGAACGTCTTGGTTGGTTGTAATTCTTATAGTTTAAGGAAAAAAATCCATTTAGTCTACTACGGATTCTGACGTGGAACGTCCAAACTAAATCTGGGTTAGGTAACTGGAAGAAATTTAAACTCTTCATATGGAGTTTTTAATAACTAAGGTGGAAAGTTTTTAAATGAACACCCTTACATACTTTAATATATTGTGTTCAGTCCCTTGGAAAATATCCAATCATAAGGTCGCATTGTTACAAACTGATCCGTAAACCATAACTGCTGGTTTCTGAATACAAGGTTCGTCTTTGCAATGGCTTTGCTTTGTCAATGATGGATTGGAAAATGCTGATCTTTTTGTAGTCTTATGAATTAATGATGTCTCTCTAGGTAGTCCCATGTCTGCTGCGTGAGTGTTTCTAGGTTCCGTTCTGACCTTTTGCATTCCTTGCTTGCTCATAACATACTCTAGGTTCGCAACCTTGGTGAAGGTGGTTCCATGTGCCTTGACAGCCCGGCTCGAAAGCAAGATCTTCACAAACCAGTTACCATGTATCCTTGTCATAAGCAAGGGGGCAATCAGGTAAATTTATTTTATTTCGCGCTGTCTTCTCAACCGTTGTGCTGTCATGTGCCGTTGTTTTGTACTGTCTGTAATTGGGCGCATGTCAGTATACAGTACTTCGTCTCCAGTGGTGAAGGGCTAACTCGAAGGGTGCAAGAGTAGATCTAAGTAATATATAATTGGATGGCCTCGAAGACACAACGGATTTTCCTCTTTTTTCCACGAAATATTTCTTCCGACAAGATCTGGTAGCGAATTCCCAGTCCGAAAACTTTCTTTTTAAATTTGTAACAAAACAAGCTTGGCAAAATCTTTTTTGTTGTAAATGGATGTGTGCCAGATCCAAAGCATGAGCGCAGTGGAATCCGTTTTGTGTCTGACGGGCTCTTATGAGGATGACGAATCGAGTAAAAATGAAGCAGTTATTGATGTTTGCGTTAAGGATGACGATGATCAGGTGAGTTGACATTTCACGCATTATATTAGTTGTGTTAGTCGAATGTTTACTTCTGGAAATCCATACTTTCATTAGCCTATAAGCAAACAAACCTAGCAATGCTGCAAAAGCTGTACTTTTCAAAAATGTAAGGATTACACTAAACAGTTTGTCTTGGGTTGAAGTTGATATTTTCTTTGGGCATAAAACAAATTAAAAACGGATCCCCCATTACTTACATTGAGTTTTATTGTTTAGGAAAATCAATCCATTTTTGTTATAGTTATTCTCATCTTGATTGGGTCAGTTCGAGTATTATGCACCATCCTAGGGGGCTTGGTTAAATAATGGTGTCAACATTGCTTTTTTTTAAACATTGGATTAGAAAAAGACATTTACATTTTGAGTAAATATGCATCACTTCCGATCATATTTTAACAAATGGTTTGTTCAGTTTTGTCAATAATATCACCATTTAGAGGGGGAAGGGGGGGGGTTAGGGGTATTTAAACGAAGACAAATAGTGACAAACGAGTCTAAAATTATCGAATAAAATGAAAATAATATTTGAACACCCTTAATTGGGCGGACTTGTACAGATTTTATCTGCGTGTGTATTGCCAAAGGTCAGTATCCTAATTTATTATTGTGTTTAGAATTAAGTTTTAAATGGAAACTGTATATATGTGTATTTATAGACTAATGAACAAGTTTTCTAAGCTGTGATTTCCCCCGAATAACGTTGTAACCCCCATAAATCACATTTTATTTACATTACATTACATTTTTTTTTTTTTTTTGGAAATTGAATTCTTGCAAAATTGTTATTTGTTGATATAAGCCGTAATATGTGGCGGCCTTGTTTGTGTACACATAAATAACTGAGTTCAAGAGACTGCCGCCCAATAAATGACGGCAAGATATTGGCAGCCTATAGTCAGACGGAAATTTGTCCTTTTTCGAGACAATGACAACTTTGCTCACAATATAGCCCCAAGAGATTTGCATCGATCCCTGATGTAGCATTAAACCATATAATGAATGAGAAATGCTGGTGATGGCCCCGGGTTTTAATTGCGGAATATCATCCGGCTATTAGCTAATCTTGCACTTTCTTTGCCGTTCTCTAGTTTTGGATGCTGAGCAAGTCTGGAGAAATCCGGCGAGATGAATCTTGCTTGGATTACGCCGGAGCCGATGTCATTCTCTATCCCTGCCATGGCTCCAAGGGGAATCAGCACTGGCAGTATGATCATGCGGCAAGTGCAATTTACTCGCCTTGGTCTTTAGACTCCTCTCAAATGAATTTTGAAGATTGTTATACGCGCCTTACTCTTTGCCTCAAAACGCGTCAGGGGCGTTCTCTTCCTTAATTAGTCATTTTAATTATGTGCCTTATTCACCCATATTATTTCAGTCGCACACCTTGAAGCACGTGAATAGCAAGAAGTGCTTGGAGATGGCGGAGGACAAAACCAAACTGTTAATTCAACCGTGCGAGGACAGTAACACAAGGCAGCAATGGAAATTCCAGACATACAATACGCCGTCCACGTCGCAGTCTTGAGGTTGAAGCCACTTATTACGTGAGTATTGACTGTGTTTTGGGTAAGCATGGTACAAATGTAATGCTTATTTGTTTTAATATTTTATCATTAATTCGCATATCGCGGTTCCCAACCTGTGCACTGCCAAGTAATCTTTTACAAATTTGGCATTTTAGCATGTACCCTCAACAGTTGTCTTTTGTTACTTGTAGACAAATCGAGGATTCCGATAATTATATATAAAAATTATTTAAAAATATCTTAAAAAGATTTTAGTAAAAATAGGAGCATTAGATTTATAAAATCAATATAATAAAATGTTTATGATCTTTATACTGTATGCGAAAAATTTTAAATTTGAGGACTAATTTGATGAAGGAAGGGGAGGAAAGAAGCAATTACACAGACTAAAGGATTTTCTAACTTTATGTACATTGTGGGGTACAATTTCGATGTTTTGTAACTTGTGTCCAAATTTTGAAAAACTGGGCAAAAAGTGTATAAAATCTATGGGTATCAAAAAATTTCAAAATTTGGTTACATCAAGGGAACGCTGAAGGTGACAATTTAAAAAAAAAAAAAAACGTTGCCTGAAAGAAGATAATTATGATTTAATAGCAATGTAAATAATTAGTGCTTTTTAAAGCAATCGCAGTGCCTGAAAACGACTTCAGATGTCGCATATTATTTCAATTTTTAACTTTTAACTAGGAGAATAAAACAACCTTCGGGGATAACATGTATGCTGCAAACCTTTAAAATATATTAAAGTCAAAATAATGAATATTTCAGAACTTCCTAGGAGATTAAGGTCTTAGTGTTAATGGTAGTGCTAATTTTATGGGATGGCCATGTACCCCTTCGACAGTGCAAATGATGTACCCACATGTACCGCTGAGGGGTACTTGTTCACCAGGTTGGGAATCACGTCTTTAGCATGCACCCTGTTATCTTTAACATTGTGTATAATCGGTCAATTCGTATTTCAGGTTAAATTGACTGCCAGCATTTTCAGCATTGTTTGCAAAAATCAATTCAGAACCAAAAGATAAACTCCAAAATTAAACTGGATGAGAAAATGTGTAAGGAGGCATGATTTCTGTGGTGGATGTACATAAACATTATGTGTGATGATGGTTTGGATTTTGCACACGCTGGCATTTTATTGTCAGTTTTGAAACGTTCGTGCGGGAAGAATTGATTCTCCCGGACTCGGATAAAAACATACGGGTAATGCCTGTTATAATTGCAATCATTTGGAACGATCCAGGATAGAACCTATCCACACCAATTGACTGTACATTCAGAGTTGAACCAATCCAATGGCCATTTTCAATCCTTGCTCAGAATGTGAAATATTGTTTGGAGCCGTCCAACATGTTCCTTTTGTACCAACTGCAGCCCGTGTGCGCTACCACAGTTCAGTTGTGTTTCAAAACTGCTGCTCGTAGTCCCATACTGTAAGAAGCTGCATAGACGCTTTTGGAAATCGGGTGACGGGTGCCAGATATCAAGGGGAACATTGTCGGCACTTGTTGCAAATAACCGAAAGCAAAATATTCGTGGACTATATATGCTGCCAGCGTTCCAGTATTACAGCTAAGTTTTCAAGTGCAACAGTGAGTAGTTAGTCATTATGCTGTTGATTCATAAGTCTTAAACGTTTCTGAAGCCGGCCATTTGGATTCTAAATAACGGGTGGTTGTGAGGTTTGCTGTGCGAATTGTGCTCATGAAAAACATGCCACTGGTAAATTAACTAGCAACAAGATTAACCTTTTCCTTGGAATTAATTTCCAAAACATATTTAATTGGGAAGAATTTGATTAATCTACGTGAAAGTCCAAATTGACCATTGCATCTTTTTATGGCTTCATAATAGTTTTGACAAAGGACATTAGCGCCCTCCCGAAAATACATCTACATTGGCTGAACTAATTCATATCAAAAGTTAAACCCCCAAATCTCCATTAAGGTTATTCAATGTGTATACCGATGATGGAAAATGCCATTCTTCCGCTCATCAGTTTAATCAGTTTTTGGTATTATTATCGACAATCTTCGCCACCAGTATGTTTCTGGTCCTCCCCATAATCCATGTTTCTGGGTTTTTAAATTTGTTTAACGTCTTGGCATAATCCGTTCATTGTCATTTGGCTATCGTAGGTTTGTTTCAGTAATAATTTATGCATTCCATTTCCCAAAGAATTTTTTGTTGATTGCTCAAACAATTTTGCTAATGGCGCATGGTTGCATTTTTCAAATTTCCTTGTAAGTTCAACATCAGTCGTTTCCTTGCAATTCAGGATTCCTTACATTACTTTATTGCTATTATAATCCAATTTTGTCTTAAATAGAACTGCTTGGTCGATTTCTGAGCCATTTGTTTCAAGAGGTAAAATTGTTTTCCTCAACTAGCAATTGGTGCTTTAGCCTAAATGGATGCTTGATTCATTTAGGTCAGTTTTATACCTTAACTGCTAACTTTCAACACCGTAAAAACAAAAATTTATTGATTTCCAATTGATGCATTTGCTCCAGAAAGCGCAATAATACCAATCGTTTTATGGACAGCAAGCTCATAATTAATATTCAAAGTTTTTGTCCCTGCAAAGTTTGTTGTTGTGCATACTTATCTTTTCTTTATTTTTGCCAGGTAATGGTTAAAATAAGTAGGATAAGTCTTTGTTAACATTAACAATTTTCACGAAATAGGCCAGAATTTCCAAGAATTAAATAATTCTATTTTTCCTAATTTATTAGTTGGTGGACAAGTTGGAAAATAAATTGTAGAGGAATTCAATGCAAACAATTTCCTGGTTGGTGGTAGATGTTGCTGTTGTTAATTATTGTTGAAATGCTGTTAAGCAAAACATTCCGTATGTAAATTATAGATTTTAAAAAGTGCCTTATGTGAAATGAACTGAAACGAATAAAGATTATTTGCACAAAATGAGTAAAGGTCGGTATAATATTGTTATTTCTTTCTGTGAAATATGCTTTCTAACAATTTGTTTTTATTTTTTATAACCAGTACTGAAATAGAATACATAATTCATCATTTAATTGTATTCTCTTCTGGGACATGTATAACACGTGTGAAGACACCTAGGTCTACGTTATCCAAGGTATTTTACTTGTAAAACAATTTCCTCTCTTTGAATAATACGCGAACTTGAACTTACACAGATTACCGTTCAGGAACATTATTCACTAATTCGTGCCATACATTTAAATGAACCTAATTTATTTTACAAAATTATAATATGAATTGTAAATTATTCCATTACTTCTGGAATGTTTCCCAGATTGTAAATAGAAGTAAAAAAAGGCTGACCATGAGCACATCTGGTGAGATCATGAGGCAGATTTTCTTTAGCATCCATCAACATTGTGAACAAATCATCTTTGCTTCTACGGTTAGGCATTGCACGGGCCATCCTTACAGCTTCACCCTACAATAATAACAGCATTTAATTTTGATAAGTGCAGCTAGTTTCTTGTCAATTCAATAACGGATAATTTCATGTTCACCTTCAAATAATGAACCACCTTCAATGGACGGCATTCTGATAGCGTCGTGGTTGACTTAGAAGCTATGCTTGCCAAACATTCTTTCAACTCAATAAGACCATAAAATGGAATATCGTTGGCTACCTCCATCAAGGTTAATGTGACGATGTCAGAAGTTACTTGAGGAAATATATTACAATTGCCTGTAGAAAAAACCATGAAATGCTAAATAACTAAATTTTCTTTCATGCGATTATTTTAATTTCTAACTGTAATTTTCAACTGTTTTGTCACACTTATCCTACCAGCTATTACCTATAATATGTCAAACATAATTCGATATATTTTTTTAATGCTATACCTTGATATCTTTCAATGCGAAACCCATTCTTGACAATCCGATTATCTACCACAGGCAATGTTGCATCCATACTCTTAATTGAAGTTGCTAATTTATAAAGAACGTTCCACTCCTTTTCTCCCAAGTTACTGAAATGTGGTAAGATGATCATTTATTTCATTTGTCAATTAATCTCCAATGCTATTTGCTTAGCAAAAAAATTGACTTCTGTTAAAATTGTTAATATTTTTATGATCACCTTTGGTTAAGCACTATAGGCTGTTCTAAACGTTGCTTTGCAATGTCATGGTTCTCCATTAAGCGTTGATACAAAAGTGTTTCACTTAGACGATGATGGCTCAAAATTTTAAGTTCGTTTTCCTGGAGAACGATCCAGAACCCATTATCAAGTTCTCCAATCACCTCGATTTTATCCTTGCAAATACTTCCGCTGAATATCAAAATTAAAACAAAACGTTTTGTTTTTAATATGCAGTATGTACATGTATGATGTGAATAATATGCTTTTATCTTACCAAGTTGAAGAAATAGAGGAGGAACATTGACTTAGAAGCAAACTAGACTTCACTTTGTCTAAATTAAATTGCACAACAACAGACTTCATTGATTCTGATTTCTCTGAGCCAGCATCTTGACCAACTTTCTATATTAAAAAAAGGTGTAAGCTTTTTCAAAGAAGTGTACGATTTTAGCATTAGTTTCAGTTTGTTGGTAATTGGGCACCTACCTGAAAAAAAGAAATGTTGTTTGCTCTTTTATCGCACACTAATTGTAGTTTTCTACTCGAAATTTGGCGTTTTCTAAAATCGCATGACAAATTAAATTTCATTTCCGAAATTGAATAGAATTTCAGATGCAACGTTTTCTAAAATTAACATATACAGTAGTTTTACCGTTCCTGCCTAGCAGCTGTGACTTGCACCACTTTAGCAGACACTTTAACTCCTGTAATTAGGAAGCATGTTAGTGTACAAAATATGTGCATTTACTCATGATAATTCCTTTCAAAATATATAGTTAGCCAACCTCCGTTAGTGTCGCATTTTGGGCTACTCTGGGTTGCCTGGTTTACATTTTGTGTAGAACTTTCGAGGAAGCTGTCCATTGTTAGATTTGTGCTGTGGTCAAGTCTTGCTTTCTTTTTCTTTGGGCAATCTATGATTTCCAGTTCTGGCAATTCATTAGCTAAGCAATTTTTCTCTTTACCTAGAAAAATTTGAGGAGGCTGCACAGCAAAATGAACATTTTAAACATTTTAAAAAAGTATGAAATTGAAATAATATTTTTTTACTATTTATTTCATTATTGATTGGCTACCTTTATAATTTTACCTATACCGTCTCGGATGCAGCCTTTGCTCCACTGGGATGTGTTAAGATTGTTAGATTTAGCGGTATCTTTGCACTGATTAGCAGCCTGAACTGAACCACACAAACTGGTTGGAATGTACTGATCGGCATGTTGAAAGTTATGGGATCTTCGTAACCCATTCATGCTCTTAATTCCAACATTATCAGCAACTTCTGTTTCTTCCATCAAGATGTCCCATCCTGTTCCTAAATCATCGTCTAGAAAAGTGCTAAGGCTTTTAGGCATTTTGTGATCAGATGCTTGCTTAGTCACAACAGCTGATTGAACAACTGAAGGGTTTTGTGTTGAATTTGCCAATGGAGTGCCAATGTTGTTATGTGTGTTATGGTCAGATTCTTGCATATTCACAACAGTGGAATGAACAACAGATGGTTTTTGTGTGGAATTTGCCAACGGAATATTTAAACCTGGTGTTGATGTTTCAGGCAAATCATACACATTTTCTAGTAGTGAGCTTATTGCTTGCTTAACTTCTTCCTGAAAAATATTAGTGTAACTAATAATTGGACATTTTTTTTACTAATTTTAATGGCATGCAAAATCTAAAAATGTTTCACCTTGGCATGAAAATACACTTGACTTTTGCTAGGTTCAATGTTGACATCAATGGTTTCTGTTGGCACTTGAATGCACAAGCAAGACACTGGATATTTCATTTGTGAGCCAAGTAAAGCATTACCAGCACTATAGCTCTTTTTTAAAATCTAGAAATGTTAATAAATCAATATAAATATCGCATCAGAAATGTTTGATTCTGACTTATATAGGCAGGTTTATGTTATTGAACAAACCTGATTGGCAAATTTTATCGTAACAGGTCGTCGGTTTACAAAGACAAATGTCATATCAGGCTGGGAATGGCCCATTAATTGAACGCTGGAGTTCTTCTTGGGCAGGAAAGCTGAAATTTTCATCTAATATGTACAGCAAAACAATAATTTAATGGGCCTGCATGCAAGTGAGTGAATACCCTATAAATACATGTATGAAAATAGGGGACCATGCCTTGCCATTTGGACTTTTGTAATGGACAGTCTCTAAGCTTTTTAGGATCGCAATCCCAAAGACCTGCTGCAACGATGACTTAACATCTTCGCTTCTTCCTTTTTGCCATATTAGATTCCTGTCATGATAAAGGGAAAAACGCACTTCGCAATTGATGATTGCATATGCTTTCAGAAGGTTTTCAACATTTTTTATCTCTTCTTTTCTCTTGTTGATCGAAGTATAATACTGCCTTCTCACAGGAAGAGTTTTAAATAACTTCGTTACAATGACACTTGTACCTGATAAAATTAAAAAGTACAAGTGTTGTTATTTAAATTTATATTTATATAGACGTGATGATGTCTTTCAATTTCAATGATCACACCTTGATTTATTGCAAGTGGACTCTGTGCCACAACAGTCCCATAATGATCATATTTGTATGAAATGCCAACTTCTTCGCCTTTTTTCGTAGCAACGGTTAGGTCGCCTATGCCGGCAATAGATGACAATGCCTCTCCACGAAACCCATAGCTCGTAACATGCTCCAAATCCTTATAGGCGCTTATCTTTGAAGTGTAATGTGATGCTACCATGCTTGCAGCATCTTCAGCACTTACACCTGTACCATTATCTCGAACTTCTATTCTGTCCAAACCAAAAGCCTCCTAGACCAACAACGAAGAATGCGTTAAAAATGTAAACACAGTAGGACACTTCCAGATTTCATGTTTATTAATTTTAGAGACCAATTTGACGTCAACATTCGTGGCTTTAGCATCCAACGCATTCTCGACAAGCTCCTTGACGACACTCGATGGAGAAGTTATAACTTGTGCGCTGCACAAAATCTTAATAACCGACGAATCCAACTGCTTGATAACTGGGTCCATTCCTTATTGCTCAATTGACGAGATATATTTAATAATTACCTATCTAAACCAAACTAAAACAAAAATAATGCAAGTCTAAATACTTTTCTGGGCACCAAGTGCGCCGCACCATCCCTTGCCACGAATGTTAATCTCAATTCACCTCAATGGATATCACTTCAGGAAAAGCTCCATCTATGATTCAATAGTCTCAGGGCAGGGTTTTCGAAATTACACGTTTCAATTTGGAGATTGAAGTACTTTACCGAACCAGGGTTTGAATAAACAGAGGTCATGTACACCTTTTTGACATCGTTTCATGAGCAGATGACATAGCGTGGCAGTGCTGTATGTGCTAGACTCAGGTGCAAATTGAAATGGCGAATTTTCCCAGTCTTTGGGTGTGAAAGTATTTCTGTAATTTCGAGGCGGCATTCGCTTTATTTTCTTTTCGTTTTTAGTATATTTTGTGATTCCAGGAGTTTCCACTGTATCTACTGCAACTACGGCGCTATTCGTAAAAGGTAAGCCATGAAAATCGTTATGGTTTTATGCGTTGTTTGGTTTGTAAGTTTGATACTGTTCTGTATGAATGCGGACGTGCTGAACTCGCCCAAAGTAATGTCGTTCTCTTTTTACCAAAACCAAATAAACATGCTGCGTGCTTAATTTATATTGATTGGGGATATGATTGACGCCACTGTACGTCGCTTAAACCTTATTATGAGAGGAGTGGCATTTGCCCCACCTTAGACCGTATTTTGATTTACTCAGCTTATACATGTACGGTATCTGGTACATGTACTTTTGATGCGTTGTCGATTGTAGTCTTATTATGCTGTCTGGTTTGACGTGTTATTTCATATTGGTTCTGGCCTGTACATATACCATCGCTTATAATAAGCCGTTTGGAACATTCACAAGTTATTTGTGCTGCATTTTAATCGATTTGGTACCGGTAAGTATGCTGTCACCTTCTTGGTTGAATTCGATCGACGTCTTGGTCAAGTGAGTTTCACTTTCTTTTCCCTCGAGGAATGACAGCGTTTGATGTATGTTTACATCTTCAGTCATATGTACCCTCATTATACGTTTCCCTTCCCGAACCTGTGTGTTCAAAAGTTAATGCAGAACGAGGCATCCTGTGTGTTTACTTTTATATCTAACGTTTTAAAAATGTAACCAGAAAAGTAATGTGTCATGAACTGATAGTTATGACGTTTCATTGCTGTACCACACTTGAACGGGTAGGCCTACAAGTTCGTAAACGCTTATTGCCACAATGAATTAGAGAAAAATCGTCCAAATTTTTTCCTGTGAACCGGTATATCTCTACTTGTATGTAGAGTACAATTCATTGCGCAATACAGTTGTAGTAATGTTTGATCCTAAGCTAGGCTAGGTCTATAACGAGTACTTTGATCACTGTTATCATGTCAATAGTGTTCTGCGCAATTCGATTTCGTTGTTATTTTTCCTACAGTAGGCTAGTGCTGATGAAGCTCATATGGAAAAAATATTGGCATTTACTCAAAGTACGTGTGCATATTCTAACAGATTTCCAAATGTCCCATTTTTAAAACTGCATTTAAAGAATTAAGGTCAGACTTGAGTGGGTTTTTTACAAGCCAAATATTTAGCTACCTTATTGATTTAGGATGTTCTTCACTCACTTGCCACTGGCGTGGTCTAACTACAATACACTTGTAGACTATGTTGTAAATATCCAATGAGGCGTGGAGGCGCACTTTAATCGACTGATTAATACAGCTTTAAAGACAAAACCTTGATGAAGTCATGAAACTTCACATTACTTGTTTTCTGATGAACCCTACTCACGATTGTGTGAGCCACTGGTTTTCTCAGGCCACTTGCCTATTTATAAATACGGTAGTATTCTGAACAGCTGAGTTTGGTGAATATAAAGGTCGTTTCAATGTGACGACGCTGTAAGATTAGCTGCGGGCTCTCACAACAACGTAGTTTGCCGATTGAATTTCGGGACTGCTGATTGATACACTTAAATAATATCGTCATAAGTGCTTGTCTCCATGTTAATGTAGAGCATCGTTGCTGCGAGCTCGATCTGTGGTTTTCAATCTGTGGTAAAATGGCTACTTTGCTGAAAATATGCTTAGATTTGTTAGTAGTTGAAGGTAAGCGTTACTTGACACTTTGATGTAGCATGCCTTTCCTTCAAGTACATACGTGTAAACATTTTTATCTAGTTGCAAAACTGTTGCATGTAGGCCTAATCATTTAGTGATGGAATTCAAGTATCAATTCAGGAATGAACTAATTGGGAGGACGTTTCCTCTTGGTTTCCCTTGGTCACCCTTGCAAGACCCAAGTGTCAGGGATGTGTGCAATTCTATTGTGTTTTGTAATTAGAAAACTTGTGCAGAGAAAATTGAAATGCTAGTTTGGGAAATTAGCTCTGTTACACACGTGTAGTCAAATGATGATATTGCATTTGAACTTGAATCGCATTTTTTCAGTCTACCACCGTCAATACAAGACTTTGCCCCGAATGAATAAGATAACACCGATGTTTGGAAATGTACTTTCCAGCCATTGCAGGTAGCACAAGGGGCCTATGCCAACTAATAAATTTCAAAGCTTTTAAAAGATTAATGTAGACATTTTATTATTCATACAGGTCTAGTATTCGAAAAAAACAGCTGAAACATCCTATAATTTTCGTGTTGACAAATGTACATGAAAAATCACAAGACTTCCCAACTTTTAATATTTTATAATCAGATAATTCAGCTTGAACTTGCTTTTACAGAAATAATCTGATAGTATTGTATCTCGTATCTTATATTGATTTCATGATGCACAACTTATTGATAATGCAGTAGGCTATGGTAAAAAATTGCAATAATATCAATGTCTTTGGCCACTTTCACAGTGTAAGCACAGCTTTGCTTCTTATTCAATTAAAAATTGGGTAAGCTTTGGTTCCTTTATGGTTATTTGTTGGCAAGACTATGTGCTAGCCATATCCCTACACTATATATGTATGTGTAAAGAATTTGAAGCTTCAAATGGGTCGTGTTATTCCTGATGAACGTTTCCAATTTTTTATGTTCAATTGAACTTTGCACGCAATTTTAGTGTTCTCGCGATTAGTACTGTCTGATTTTTAAATGATGATGTTGTTGTTTGTCTGAATATTGCTCAAAAATTAGAACCAGTCCTGCATTGATTAGCCAAAAAGCCTCTCTGATTGATCATAATTTCTTTTTATTTTGCTTGCCAAATGGATATTGCAAGTCCAATGAACTTGTGGGAATAAAAATGTATAGCATAGAAGATCTCAATCACAAACGACTTTCAAGCTGTTGAGTTGTATCAGCATACTTTTACAAAGTGACTAGTTTTCTTGTGCATCCATTTCTTCTTCAATCTTATTTCGATTCTGTACATCTTTGGTTTTTTTTTTTGACCTACTTGAGGGTTTTTCACTTGAATACCGAGGACATATCTCGTTGACTTAGCTGAGCCTTATTTCTTTGAAATTAAATACTTAAAGAGTATTAACCCAGTTCTTGTTTCCTGATTCGTTATTTAACTTTGTCGTGTTTTCTGTGATAGGTTTTACTTACAGTATAAGCAACAAGTTTCTCGAGCACTTGAGGTTCATCTCAGAATGTAAATCACCTGTCCTCACTCATTGCAATGTTTATTATATAGGGTGTTTCCAAAACAAATAATTATAAATAATTTTAAGAGGAATTTATTCATTCGATTGAAAATTTCCGAAAAATGTGAAGGAAATTCACATTATAAATAAGCCTACCCACCCAACCCTGATCTGATTTTAAGGAAACTGATTGCCTTTAATACTTTCCAAAAGTTGGACCCCAAAGAATGCCTGAGAACTTCTACGTGTAATGTTATAACTTCACACGATGAACTAAATATACTAAGGACCCCAGTTTTACACATCACTATGTGTTTTGACTGACCACCAACCAAAATATTGACTCGGCGCCATATTTAAATCGTCTAATTGTTTCTGGAGTCACCATACTGTATATTATTTATTTATCTAATAAAATCCCAAGCAACTAGTTGAATTGACATTTGGGTTGAATTGTCCACGCGGCAACCTGTATAATTATGGTTGTTGGCTTCATGACTCTGTATCCATTTTCCACCCATTCCTTGCCACCTGTAAACTGGGACAGTGTGTTTTCTAACCGACACCTGTAGGACTACAGCTGTCATTTACATTCAGTTCAAAACTCGCTCAGTGCTTGCGCCATGTTCGATGCCTATAACCATATGGTTTCATATGGTTTTTGTTTAAACATCTTCTGCTGTGGGTTTTGTCAACACAAGATCATTTATTAATCCAGTACTTTGCCTCTGTGAGTGGTATTTTATTATCTACGGGGGGTGGACAAAATAATGGAAACACTGAGAAATTGAGGATACACAACTTGATTAGCATCTTCTCTTCCCATCCCAATCGCCATACTTCAATATCATTGACCATTCTGATTAGTTTTGGTGACAAAATAAGGTACTGATACCAAACTATATTATTTGTAAAGTATCATAACATTTGCTTCTAATATTATTAGTATACAATTCCACTAGAGAGTGGACTGTTTAAACATTTTCCTAGACGACTTCAGGAAGGGTTGCGGTGTAGCGCAAGTAATTATGTAACTTGGTGCCGAAACGACATTAATACAATAATGTGTATTTGTAACAAGTGTTTCCATTATATCGACCCCAAGTAATGGATAAAAATGTTTATTGAGAATTTTGACGATTTTTTTCTTTGGAAAAGAGGTCTCTAGAAGAAACTGGTGAAAGTATTGCATATGGGTCGATGAACATTTTACATGTGGATGTCACAGTTTTTTCTATAGCCTGCTCCACTGTCAGCCAATACGTTTTCGTTTTTTGTAGGTCAGTTTTGCATATGCATGGAATTGTTGCGCTTATCACCAGTCTTCGGCCTTCTGTCATGCACACTGGTATGTCTGTATAACGTATTGTCTGTTTTTGTCTAGCTGCATTTCCTGCTTTTATAATTCTTCACGTCTATTTGGTGGATTTCTAATCTGCGATACTTGGCATTTTAATTACTGATTTGCTTACTCGTTTAATATACATGTACCTTGGGCCAGGTTTTTGTGTGTGGAAGAAATGACAGTTTTCATTAACCTATTATTTCATCTACTGATGCGTGTTTACTTGTATTCTTATGCCAGCACATAACTGTATACATGTACAATATAGGATAAGCCTTCTTGTTTATTAGAAGTTTGTAGAGTATAGTGCAGTATTGGTAGAGTATGGTGCAGTTAATTAGTTGCTTGCTTTGCCAAGCATCGTAACAGGTAGGCATACGTTTTGACTGGAAAACCGTTATGCTAAAAATAGCTTTGTAAATAGTTCATTATAACCTTGGGGCCTGGTCTTCTACTTTTTCCCTATTTTGCTGTTATAAACTGGAAATATAACAACTGCCATAACACTTGCACGTATTGCTTTGTTACGTTCACAAAATGGTTTTGTTATGTATTGAAATTGTATAAATAATCAGTAGGCTACCGCTATAAAATGCCATAAATGGTGATAGCACTCCCCCGAAGGTACTCTGTACAAATGTCAAATCCCACGTGTACTTGAAGCCATATTGGAAGGTAGTTTTCCCAATTTCCCATAGGATTCATTTTGACTTTTGCTTTTTTTGATAGGCGGTTATCCAGAAAACATGATGGTGGGAGGGACCCACGGGGAGATCAACCCCAACAGTTCCTGGCTGAACAGCAAGGGAATGTGGTTGGCTTACATGCTCGGGGTCTTGCTTCTACATCTGATTCTTCTCAGCTTTCCATTCCTTAGTGTTGCTGTTGTATGGACGCTCACCAACCTTACTCATAACCTGGTAAGTTGTTTTAGGTAGGCTACTGTTGCATAGTTTATTTTGTGCATTTGCTCACAAAAAAATGTTATTGTTATCTCCCCACTGTTGTTGGGGATCTTCATAGAAACTCGTTTACTTTTTAGACTTTTTACTTTAGTTTTTAGTTTACTTATTACACTATTGTCAAAAAGGCCTATATACAGATAACTTATTTGTGATACTGTACTGCATGTCGATGGCATTAATCAGAAGATAGTGAAGGTTTATACTTGAAACAAAAATGTTCTTTTTACACCTTGTTGATACATGTCACGTATTTGTTGTTTGAGCGATTCATTCTCTGATTTGCAATCCTGTAAGTCAGTTTGCAAACGTTGATCAAAGCTTGCGTTTGCAACGCATTTCAGGCCATGTTTGTCTTCTTACACACTGTGAAAGGAACGCCTTGGGAGCCAAATGACCAAGGACTGGCTAGGCGACTAACCCACTGGGAACAGATTGACTGTGGGGAACAGTTCACGGCCACCAGAAAATTCCTCACCGTTGTACCTATTGCACTGTAAGAAATTCATTAGTTTAGCTAATATTATGGGAAATCCCTCTGGTGTTATCATTGTGTACACCTAGTTTTTTTGTGTTTTTGCTTTTCTCACATTGGGATCAGATTTAAATGTATTATTGTTTGCTTACTGGTACTTGAATGCCGTGGCTCTAGTCTAATCCTTTAATTTTTCTTTCAGGTTTTTCTTGACTAGTTTCTATACAAAATATGATTCATTACATTTCGGGATCAATTTAATTGCGCTGACATTGGTGTTGGTACCAAAGTTGCCACAGTTTCACCTTGTGAGGCTTTTTGGAATCAACAAATATTGAACTGTTGAATGTGCCTGCTGTTCGACATTACTGAGAATTTGATTTTGGGAATTAATGGATATACCAACATCAGAAATTCATTGTCAGTTGGGCTTGTGGTCCATTCGACGGTTATTAACGCTGTTCTCTCATCACATTGGTTGACTTCTGTAAAGCTTTATTTGGGCAGAAATCTGTTAACCAAAAATGATTTTAATTTGCGAGCCAATAAAGTTGATGAGCTGCGTTTCCATCGATTCATGCTGTTTTAAGCCTCAATTAATTTAAATAGTGGGTTCTTAATTCGAAACTTACTACATGCCTGAACTGATCTGATCTGTAAGTTTGGCAGGGAACATCGCACATGTAGTTCTAAAGTTACACAACTCAAAAATCGTCATTCCCGGTTTAAGGCAGTATAACTGCACATCAAGCAAAATGTTCTGAGAAAGCATGACATTTTGGAAACCTGTAGTTTTTAAAGGGTTGGCATGTTTGTCACTCCTGAAACAATGGTGCTCTGTGGCAAAGCGATTTACAAACTTGCTTGTCCTGAAAATGGATAATTTTTGAGTGGTGTCACTTTAGAACTGCATGTGCGATATACATGTAGGAAATACAGAATAATGGGTTTGTTTTTATTATATTTCAATTGGGTCTGAAATGTCTCTTTTTGCTATGTATTTAATAAGTTGTGTTTACATGTACAGTGTACATGTAGCTATGGGTTAAGCTAATGCACAGTAGTTTTCATCGAGATTGTTGGCAGGAAATAGAAATTTTATCGTTATGTCTCATGCCATTGTATGGAAATGATTGATTCATTATTCTCCTTCACTGCGTGACGTTCGCAGCTATTAATGAAACTTTGCCAAATATTTTAGCAGTTGACAGTTCTTTCAATTTCGAAAGTGTTGACCTGAATTTATAATGATTTGAAGACCCAAAATTTGCTTCAATTTAATCAATTTTCATACGTTTTTATTGTTAATATTTCTTTAAACATAGCTGGTTAAGAATGAGAAAATTAAAATGTTCTTTTAAGCTTAAAAGGTCATTTTCTCAAACGATGAAGTACATTTTATTTAATGAAAGGCGCATATAATAAGCGCCATAAGTTCCTTTATGGTTATTCAGATTTAAATAATACCCTTGCAAGCTTGTCCTCTACAACATTTCGCATTCTGGCAAGAACGGTGACATACTGTAATCATTTCAATAAACGACAAATTTAAGCTAATTAATGATTGGATTTGCATCCGATGATGCATAGCCTGCATGTATAGTTGTGCTCCATAAGCTAGAAAGAGTTCAAAGTCAACAATCCAGGGCCGTTTTTCTGTTTTCTATTCAATTGCCGTACATGCGTTACAATTAACTTTTAATTTATTCTTGTGGAAAAACCGCTTTTTAGTTATGTCATTGTCCTTGCCTTTTTGAACTTTTTTACGTAACCTAGCATTATAATAAAATAACTGATCCTGTTTTTCAAGACAAAATTTATTAATTAAATTATACACATTCTTTTCATTGCTGAAAATTACGTAAGGACAAAGGTCCATCCGAGCCACAACTAACAGAAACCCAGTAAACCTTCCCGACAGGCAATTTCTAGCATCTCCCTATTTATACCGATTGGAAGTTCACTTTCATTAGTTATTTCTGGCTATTGTGTGACGACAGCACTGATCACAAGTTTGATAAATGGAAGAGTAGAAAGCCCAGCAACATGGTTAAGAAGCTGTAAGGTCAATATCGAACCTTTATTGGAATATGGTTGACGCTTATATTTTTTTGGTTGATTATATTTAACAAATCAACACTTGCCCATTCAATCAACATTGTGCGTATGTGTACTTTTTTTTTCATGAAACTTTTTGGGTTTCCAATGGAAATGTAAACATTTAACATGTTTTGGAGCCATGCCTCCCTGTTATAACAAAACGCTTGTAAAATTCTTGTTATGCTCACATTTTTTACAAAGCAAAATACCTAAACTATTTTGGAAGCAAAGCGATTGCATTTCAGGCTTTTTTTGTCAAATATTTGGACAGTTATCCAGACGTGAATTATTCTCAAATTGGATACTAGATCACTGATAATTAAGGAAATAGCTGAGAATTGGGTAATGGGAATTTGGGAAATCACTTTGATTTAATAATGAAGTTATAATTCTGGACAGCGGCTTGTAATGCAGAATTTTTTTACTTCATTGGGAAGTGGATCTGTCATAACCGGATGACTGTATCGTTCGTTGCAGACTTCATTGGAATGGGCAGACTTTGGATAATTGCGCAGAACGTTGTTAATGGTTTTGAGAAGCGGATAGGAGCCTTGGCAACACACGTTGTTGAAATCGTCAAAGTCGAGAGCCCAGATCATCGCCCCACCGAACTTGTTGTCTCTCACGTATTCGGACTGGAAATAAAAGCACAAGGGTAAGAACACACATAATAGGTTAAACTTTGAATCTAGAATGCTTGGCATTTTTTATTAATTTCTCACCTTTCTGCGAATTGTGTCGATATCGTCATAACTAAACCATTGATTGCCTTTGAATGCAAAGGGACCTATACGGCCTTTGGGATCCTTTACGACGCTCCATCCGTCTCCACGAAGTCTGGTGCAAATCTGGAAATATTTTTACTAGTTCCTTTAGATCAGTTTTCATGGTCCATACAACAAAACGGCCTTGACATCAGCTGTTACAGCAACTTTACCTCATAATATGACAGCATCCCTCCCTGTCGTGAAAACTGTCCGGCTTCGCCCGGTCCATAAGCCGGAGCATTAAGACCATGCTCTTTGGTGTCTGCCAAGCTCCAAGACTGACCATAAAGGGGCATTCCCATTATTAACTTACTGCGAGGAGCCCCCAGCTCGAGGTAATAGTGAAGGGTAAAGTTCTGTGAACAAAAAGTTTGTTAACATTTTTTTTTCAACATTTAATAAGCATGCTATTTGCACTACGTTTCCATAGACGTTAAAATCCACTTATAGCGTCCATGGAAACATATCGATTGTTAGCTTTTAAAATCGTACCGAGTTGAAATAGTCGAATTCATCCCCTGGGAAGTAATACAAAGGAGCTACGTGGCCTGTCTTTTTCTCCCACGAACCTTAAGTTACAGAACACTGAATTAGTGGAATGAATTGTGGCACATTTCACCATCGATTTTTAACCAGTCTTAATTCTTACCATGGAAATCGTAAGTCATGACGTTGATAAAATCCAATTTTCTAAAAGAAACAAAATTCGATATAGATTCCAAAGTAGTGCAATGTTTGATTTTAAGATATTTCTTACTGAGCAACGATTTGTACGTCATAGGCATTGTCGATGACAGTTTTACTGGGAGATACTGCCGCTGTGAGTAGGAGCCGGGGCGTGTTGTTGTCAAATGCAACGCGCAATTCCTAAATTCAGAACAGATTGTTGGGTAACCATAGTAAATTTTCTGTCTAATTTTGTTGCTCGTGAGAGATCCTGGTGACTTGGTGGTCCATTCTTACCGAAACCATCTCTGCGAATGCGCTCTTGTCGCTGACCGGGCCTCGCTTGCAGTCCACTTGCCAACATTTCGGATCTGTTTCACGAAACAAGGACAATAATGTTCATGCTCTTCTTCAGAAGTCGATACCAAACCCGATCAACTTACATTCCCAGTCGAAATCCAGGCCGTCGAATCCATTTTTGTTGATGAAGTCGACAGCATGGGTGATGAACTTGCTTCGGGCCCCCGGATTGTTAACGAGGCGAGAATACTTGTCGCCCAGACTATCCGTCCAGCCACCGAGACCCAATAACACTTTGACTTTGGGGTTCTTCTTCTTGATGTCCACTACTCGAATGAAGAATCCTGTAAACACACATTAGGGAGATTGAGGCAACCGAATTTCTCGGTGCTGTAGCTTATTCTCGTCTTATTCATCAAGCGGTCCAACATACGGTTGTCCACATCGGCCCAAGGGTCGTGCAGCTTTATGATGAGATTTTCTCCATCTAACACCGTGAACGCATAAATGATGTGAGTGCACAGTGCAGGGTCAACGTTTTCGGGGTAGAATTTGCCGATGCCGGGTCTGTACCATGCCCAGTTTGTGAAGTAGCACACAACTTTGAGATCGTAGCTCAGTCCTAAAACGAAATATTTGAACGAATGACTGGCGGTTCCTTTATTATTCTGGCAATAATTACAATCTTTGGGATTGCTGTGCCTACCTGGCGGAAGTTCCACTGGTGAATCTGTAACCAGTGGGGGCCGTGTGGCGGTCGTTACTGGAGGACCCCATGTCTGAGGGGGTCGAGTGGTGGTGCTGGACCACGAAGGATACCTGGTGGTTGTGCTGCTGGCCCATGGAGGAATCCTGGTGGTTGTGCTGCTGGCCCAGGGAGGAATCCTGGTGGATGTGGTGGTGGCCCATGGCGGAATCCTTGTGGTCGTGGTGGTTGCCCAGTGCGGGATCCTCGTGGTGGTCGTTGGAGGTCGCCTGGTGGTTTCCCAGGAGGGCACTCTGGTGGTGGTGAACCAGCTCGGCGGGGCCCATGTCTGGGGCATCCGGGACGTTGTCTGCTCCACGAACCTGGTGCTGGGGTGCCTGGTGGGGGGCGCCCACGTGGGCCAGGCGGTGGTGTGGGGCGGCGCCGTGGGCAGCCTTCGGGTCGTTGGTCGCTCTGGCTTGGGCCGACCCGGCTGGGGCCTGAGGTCGCACTGGACGTTTCGGTCCCAGTCGCAGATCTTGCTGGCGGTGTTGAAGGACGTCTCCCCGACGCACTCCAGGGGTATGGGCTCGAAGTTGGCGCACAGGTAGTACTTCTTGCAGTCGTTGGGGTTGGGGTAGAGGCCGTCGCTGGGGCACTGGAAGCGGTAGGTGGTCGGGGGGTCGTAGGTCAGGGTGGGGTCCATGGCCAGCGGGGGCTCGAAGTGCACCAAGGGCGGGTCGATCTCGCAGCTGGCGTAATGCGACCAGTCGCACGTGTAGGTCACCTTGTTGTAGTGCAGGCCGAAGGGACACACGAACTGGCGCAGGATGCCGTTGTCGCACCGGAAGAAGCGGTTGCAGTCGGCGGGGTCGGTCAGGAAGCCGCTGGACTGGCACACGGAATCCGCCAGGTAGAGGCCGGCACGGATCTCCTTCACGGGCTGGGTGTGGATGGGCGCGAAGGGGATCTTGATGGCCATGTACAGGGGCCCGCTGCTGGGGGACGGCACCTGGGGCCGGAAGGAGGAGTAGGGCAGGCGGAGGGCCTCGTTCAGGGAGGGGCCGGCAGACTGCTCATCCTCGCCGCAAAGCTCCGAATAAATCTTCCGCATCAGCGGCGACTTCGGGCCGCACACGCCGATGTAGTCGTCCAGGTCCACCGCCCAGGCCATGGCGCCTCCTAAGTTGAATTTCTTGATGAATTTCATCTGCGAGCAGAAAACGACAGCATTTATAGCAAGAATTGTAAAGATCCGAAGCGGGCAATCAGTGCTTGCACCCGTGTGCGGCGTGTTTGCCTACGTTCAGGGGTTACCTTGTCTTCGATGCTCTGGTCGTCGTCGAAGCCGACCCATTGACCTTGTCCAAAAGCGTATGGAGTTTTTCCGTATTCGTCCCTTTCCATCTTCCACGACCCATCGGCAATTAATGGGCATATCTGAAACGTATATCTATATATATAAAAGGGCAACCTGACTGACGATCAACGCACAGCCCAAACCATAAGGTCTAGAACCTTGAAATTTTGCATGTACCTTCCTTGGGTGCCAAACCCACCCACAAAGAAAGGATTTTTTTGTAGTCTCCCTCGAAGGGGTTTTAAAAGGGGCTACAACGTTCACATTTTCTATGTGTTTTCGTTTGGTGGCAAAAACATCGCTAACAAAGCGGTTTTTCGTATTATCCACCCCCATTACCCCGTGGGTAAATACATCTCCGAAACCATTAGGGCTACATCCTTGAGATTTTGCTTGCAGGTACATTAGGTTCCTAGAATCTTGCTTACAATGTGTTTTTTTTTTTTTTTCGTATTACCCACGCTAAGGGGTTAAACAGAGGGGTGGGTAAATGCATCTCCCTAGCTGTTAGGGCTACCCTTAAAATGTTGCTTGCATGTACAAAAAACACAGTAGAATAAACATAGCGTATATCGAGCATCAAAACTCAGGAATGGAACAAAGTACTCCATATTTTGGATCAGTGACTGGCATTCTTTTGTACGTTTGCCATTTGATCACATTAAATGAAATGTTGGTTCACATGCAAACGAAATTGCACGGGTACCTCTAGTTCTCTATAAAAGCAGTGCAAATACAAGTTCTCTCACTTTTTCTAAACGTTGGGCCTTGTACGCTATAACGCTAACATTTTTAAAAATTAATTTTTGTGATGAAGGGCCCCTCCCCACTTACTTCGTAGTATGCCAAGTAACCCTCTTCGCCCGTGAACTTTCCTGGGATGCCGGGGCCCTTGGCTAAGCTCCCTGGCTTGGTGTCGTTTTCGTTGGCCAGGGTGAAGGACACGCCGAAAAATGGAATGCCCAGGATGAGCTTGGAGGGATCAGCTCCTTTGTCCATCAGATAACGAATGCCGAATTCCTGTTGAGTGTAGATAATTAAGGACGCAGTTATTACATTTTAAATGTCACACATCTCTAAATTACTATGCTTACAATATTTCTGATGGTGTTTTCCCATTCGTCGTGGGGCCGGCGGGTAGCTGGGCTATGGTGATCGGCCACCTTACCCAAGGCACTTCTCAAATTGAAAGCCAGCACGTTGACAAAGTCGAGGTGTCTGCACAGAAAAATTTAAATGATTGATTTACGAATTTGGAAAATAAAATGTCATACATGTTCATCATGCCTTGGTCGAAATTGTGTAAAATATTTATTTCTACCCCACTTGTCTGGTACACGAGAATGACACCTGTGCATCTATTTATTTTTTGTTTGCTTTTCTGTTGCTTTGTGTGGAATTTTCTTATATGTTTAACCTAACCTAAAATGTAACTTATTAATGTAGCTGTGCCTTAACCGCCCTGCAATCATAACCAGATATCGATATGTTGAACTCCCCTCTTTCATAGTGGCTATGGTGAAGCAAGGGAATTATGTATGGGACGACGAAATTTTCTTATAGTCTGGCACGAAACTTAGGTGAGAGGTCGAAAAATGTTATTTGTAGCTTAAGCTAGAATTAGTTATAAACGAATGCATATCTTGCTTAAATAATAGTTTGTGGGAATGTTTATGGAGCTCATGGAAAGATCCATCATTTTTGTGCAATACTGTATTTTATAGATGGTCTTAGTCGTTAAAATAATTTTGGTAGTTACGCATTTAATTCGGGCACGTCATATCCATCATCGATGATTTCTTTGATGGGGGCCATGACAGCACTGAGCAACAAATTGCGAGACGACAGAGCAATTCGAAGTTCCTAAAAGGAGCAATTCTAGTCAGTATCGCCAAATTTTTTGTTGTCAGAAATTAAGGAACTTTGAGTTAATTACCTTTATTAATTTCACGAAGTTGTCCTTATCTTCACATCGACCGCTTCTCTCAGTGGCTGCTGGAAAAGCCCAATTGATGTCAACACCATCAAAACTGTTATTATGTAGAAGAGAAGAATACGAAACATTTATTTGATAAAACAATCTAAGTTGCGTCCATTACCTGTTATGTAAATAATCAAATATAAGCTAGAAGAATACTGACTGGTGTTGTTGAACGAAATTCAACACGCTGTCCACGAATTGGGCCCTTAGATGAGGGTACCTAGCCATGAACGAAAACTTCAAACCACCTTCATTCCATCCTCCAATCGCAATCATAACTCTGAGATTTGGGTTCTGGAGCTTCAAGTCCGTAGCGTTTCTGTAGCCACCTGTTGTATAATTAAATGTTACGTGTATGGTTTGCAATTTATGAAGAATTTTCTGTGACCTTTTCTCGATGTTTACATACCTGCCTGAATGTCTATTGCCTCGTCCAATGGTCGAATGGTGTAAGAAGGTTCGTCAAGTTTTGCGAATGCATAGATTAGATGAGTGCACATTAATGGGTTGACATTGTTGACCCCAAAAGATCCTTGCTCTGGTCGTGATTTCGCCCAACTTTCGTAGTAGCATACGACTTTGTATTTTGGATTGATAGTTTCTTCCACCAACGGGTCCGCTATTGGAATTGTAGGTCTTTGGGCTTGACCATTGAATGGCTGGAAATTGTACTGTCGTATGTGAAGGGGTGTTTGGTATCGGTATGGATGAAAGTGGGGAGAAACTGGTCCCGATTGGTACATAGGTGGCGCTGTCGAAATAAAGAATCCTGCAGTACTCCATGGCTATTGTTTCAAACTGCATATCATGTATTGGGTTTTATATTTACCAAAATGCCTGTAAAGTGTTTGAAAATAGTTGGGATACACGTTGGCCCCAGCTGCTGCCACAAGGGCAACTATTAAGGCGGTCGCCAAATTCATCATTGCCAGAATGTCCTGAGAATAAAGAACGCAAAAAAATTAAAATCCATGGTCAAATAGGAATTAATATAGCATTTCAAGTTATATATTGTTTTCATCGATATTTTACAATTTATTGCGCGTTTGTCCGAATTTGCCAGTTTGAATTTGCCGCTCAAATACTAAAGCGTTGATTGGTTGAATGGAATCACGTGCCGATACGCGAAAAGTGTGGATCCTGTAGAGATAACGTTTTTCAAATAAAATTTATAGTGATGCCCAGGTAGTTTCAATACGTGTGCTGTAGATTGCACGTGTAATTACACCTATTTTTTGTCTGCTTTACTTTTCGTCTGCACGTAAAGGTATAGTTAGTAGACTTCGATCCAAACTCTTTGTTATTCATCAGCAATTATTCAAAATGCTTAACTTTTTATGGCATGGCAATACCACGGTGATATTGGCAGTATAGGGCATTGTTCTCCATCTCCAATTTTCAATCACAGCACTGTTGGCATCTTATTAATACGCTTCAGTCCCTGGTACGAACAGCTATATCTCGTTTTTGTCCCTCCCCCTAAGTATTTGTGTTGTAAAATCTATGGGGGACAACAAAATTAGAAAACAAGTTCGCTCGAAGAACATTCATTTGGAAGGACTCATTGCTTCATTATATATTCCATGAGCATCCCAAATTTAAGGGTTTGGAGAAAAGTACAAGTGGTTGTTGCTCTCTGATGCTACTCACGCAAAGAGGGTCGTTGTCTTTTGTTAACAACCACGTTTGTGCCTACAGCAGTTTGCAATGGGATTTGAATGCAGAAAAAACCAGTCCTTAATTGGGATACATTTTGCTCAGAAATAACTTGTAATTAAGATTTTAAGATTAACTGTAACATTTTTTTGTTCTCGGATTCCAAAACAAACGTTACAGTCCGTCGTAATTTAATTTTGAACCACTTTCACGAATGCTGATAAAACTAGCGTATAAAGGTCACAAAAACAGTTATTGTCATTCTGATTAAATCAACAAAAACAACGGCAAGAAAAAAAATGAATCAAAATACATTCCAATGCGATGAAACACTTAAGGGTTTATTTCTGACAGAAAATCGAGACATGATATGGACCCCAGGGCCCAGTTTCATCAAAAATGAATGTGAAGATTTGATGAATCTCAGGGATTGCTGTGAGTTCAGGTTTTTATGCCATAAGACATCGAAGTATATTTGAAGTTATAAAACCTGAAAACTTCATTCTTTCATTTTTTTTATGAAACTGCCAAACTGGGTCTAGTTGTTTATAATCCAAAATGTATTAATCTCTTCCAAGGTTTACATGAACATGTAAGTCTTGGTACTGCCAGTAAGTCGACTTTTTCAGCAAAGGTACGACCCTTCGACCTCGGACGACAGGTTGTTGTCGTCAATCTTACGATCGTGAGCTCCACAGTTATGAACCCCTACCAGAGTTTAAGGGCGAATGGAAAGTTTTGCTTTATTTTAAAATTCAGGGCGTTATCTCACATTTGTCGTTCAAAGAACAGGCGTGTACCGCTATAGCGGCTTTTGAAAGCATTCACTATATATGCTGGTTTTTATGCATTCAGCATAACGACAATAATCGTGTTGGTGTCTACTACGTTGGCCAACTTTCACAAATATTTAAATGAATCACAGCAATAAATGCTTTTGTCTTTTCATTTTCATTAATGGGAGGCAAAATAGTAGTATACATATATCAATGTCTGCCATTTTAACGGCTATCCGATAGCCTAAAGCGAAGCTTGATCTTTTGTTGCAACGTTCTCGACTGCATATACTCCCATTTTAAAAATAACAACATCGAAATACAGTAATTGCCATATATAGTATGACTTATGCATGTTATTTAACGCATTTACTTAAACTTGGAATGTGTATTACTATATAAATATATTGCTAAGGAAGGTATAGTGTTATGAATTCCCTTGGATATGATGGATTCTACGTATATTTATAATCGAACGTATCTGTGGCGTTGAAATGCAATAACATATGATTTTTGCACTACAACTTTGACACAACGTGAATGTGATATTTTTTTAGGAAATTTGTTATTGTTATAAGAAAGTTAAAAGTGATGCGTTGGGAAACGCATTTGATTCGCATTGATTCAAAGCAAATTGGATGTTGATTATTTACCATGATTTCAGTTTTATAGTTTAGTTTATAGTTATGATATTAGTTCATTATTTCTTATCCAATGAACGGTATTCTAACAGTTTATACATGTATACATTAACGTAATATTAATATTCTTAACACATTTCATTTTAAAATAGTCGGCGATTTATTGAATGGTTTTATTGCACCTAGATTTATCAATTAGTAATGGATGCCAGATAACTAAAATATTGAAATGTAAAATTGCATTAATTCTAATCCATGTTTTCGTAGTTTTGATTGATATCCTTTTGTAATTTTTTACGAAAATTAAATTAATGAATGTAACATAAATTAATGTTAAATTTTTAATTCCTAATTGCAATTAACCACAATGCTAAAAACTAATGATAATTAACAGATTTTTACCTGATTCTTGCTGCAATGATGTTTTTTTTCTGTTTTCCACCAGAATTGGATCAGTAGACGTTGTCGGCCATGAACTTGAAAATGAAAGGTATCAAGTAAGTCCTTTTTAAATATGCACTCGGAGTATAGCAAATGTCTAGTGAAAGCTAGGGCTGACAATGGGAACACGTGGTAGACTAAAAAAGGTTGGCGTTATCCAATCACCAAACAGCTGTGTTGTTGACCTGACAACATTTCGATTTGGGCATGCAAAAAATATTGAAAGTAAAGCTTTCACTCTTAGTTGGTAAGAAAGGAATCTTGTTATGGATAAAAAGCTGGTCCTGTCTGAGTGATCATGGTTGTATTTGATCAATATCGGACATAATTTATGCATGCATGAGGAAATCTTTGCAGTCCATCTGCGTGAGCTGTCATCACTAATTATAATTTGCCGTTGAAATGAATTGATTTTGTGTTAATACATGTAAACTATATACAAGTTCTGGTGTGAAACTGCCTTGTCAGTCAATTGCCACTGATGACTCGGATCTATTGTATTATTTCCCCGATCCAAACACGCAATGACAACGTAGAATTTCCGTTGACATTTTGCTAACCTGTTTAAATCATTTAACAAGAATCTGTGAGACATGCATTGTCCTTATGCTTGGTTTTTTCTAGAAGTAATATATATGCTTATCAGGTGATGGTTCTGTAGACGTTATACAAGTGCATGTATGTATACCATGTACACCATGTATGCTCTATAATGCAGTACTATTTTCAGAGCACCATGAAAATATTATGTTCAGTCCACAATCTGATACACAGTAGCCTACATTGCTTATATTTCAGCTTTCACTCACTCACTAGTGAGTGTGATTTAATCAGAACACAAACCATGGAATGTTAAATCCATTGGCCAATGTTCATGGTAATTTGACTTCTTTATCTATGTTGGGCCTAAATCTTACCACAAAACGCTTTTTACAATCTTATAAACGTGTTTTGAATAACGTTATCTGGAAACACAGATTGGTTTCTCTTGTTGGATAGATCGTGCAATCCGGATTACCAACATGTTGATGATGCAAATTCTCTTCGGTTATTGGTCGATATCTGTTTATTATTGCAAGCACAATATCATCATCATCATTATCATTATCGCCATCATCATCCCATATAATTGCCTTTGTATAAAAGGTGGCAATAAAGGCTTGCCATTAGAACATATCTTTTATAATGGTATATAATTATTGAAACTGCTATAAATTGTTTACTAGACAATGGATTGGGTGATGCCTCATCGTTGTACATAGAATTCGAAAGTGAACAACCTATATAGAGCTAACTATAAAGCATAGGGCTAAAAGCATGTCTTTATTATAATGTGGCTTGAAATGTGAACAGAATTATTTTACACGGAGGGCTTGGAAGGGTAATGCATCCGAGCATTGTTAAAACCTTGGTCATTGCACTAGCTGCTGACGGCCATAGGGAGTACAACCCTGAACGAGTCTTTATTATGAAATATGAAGTAATGCTTTAAAATGTCGTTTCATTGGTCATCTCTTTTGCATGTAACTCAAGTTTTGCATCCTTCATCCGTTATCTGCATCTTTCGTTTCGTGGATTTAATTTCACTCTAGGGTGCAAACCTTTTAAGGGTATTGCGAATTTGGACGACAATGTTGTTTTGCAGGTTTTTGCTTGTAAAACATCATTGCAAAACTTTTAACAATGTCGATTCATAAGAATGCATCCGATTACACAAATCGCACATTCGTATTCAGTGTTGCTGCTATGACTCACACTAGACCCTAAGTTACATGCAGTGAAGCTTTCACATAGAAGCCTTCACCAACTCACTATTTGTTTATTGATACATACACTGTAACTTGCCTTGAAACATGTCAAACGTATTGGAATATTTAGTGATGATGTTTATTATTTAATTCACAACTGATGGGCGAACATTTCACCTGCTTAGGGTTATGATGCCTAGTCAATTGGTATCGAGTTGCATCTACATGTATATTTGCAGTTTCAGTAAGATGAAACATGCTTCAGATTTAATAATGGATGGAAAGTGTGTAATTTATACATGTACATGATATTTAACTATTTTAATTCACAAGAAAAAAAAAGAACGTGCTTATCGAGCAATGAATGTGCTCTTATGAAGAATCCCTTGCTTATTACCTTCGTAAAGGAAATGAGTAGTTGATGCCAGAGGCTAAAAATGAAAGAAAATTTTCAGAGAAACCTAATATTGAAGCTGTCAGAAAATGAGCAGTAAATGGATTGCCACAAGCGCAGCAACTAATGGCTTGTTTTTGGTTTGAGCACATTATCAAGTTTCCACCTAACTTTTATCAGTTAGTCGACATAAGGGTTCTTTTTTGTGCCTAAGTTAAAAAGTTTGCTATTGTAGGCCCACACTGGCGTTGTCAAGGTCGATTGGAACACTCTAGGTTATTAGGTCAGTATCCCGCTTCAAAAGCTGACCACCTTTGTTCGTTTTTTATGTGTGGAGTCAACAGCAAATATGTAAAGCGTTGTGTATAAGAGACATTCTGCCGCCCAAATGTAATGGCATACTTCATTAACCTTCAGTATTTCGTAAATTTGGAAGCAGCTTCAGTTCAAATTCAGATTGCATTCCAAGAATGGACTCCATGATCTCTGATTTTTTTAGAACAACATTTATTGCATACAGTGCACTTTCATAAACAGTATAAACATGTAGTTGTTTGATAGTTTTATATTAATAACATTTACATATAGCTTGATTGGTTGTGTTGGTCAATAAATACGATGTGTTGGTGCAAGTAATGCATAGCGTCTGAAATTCTAAGAAATCTTGTTTTGTAAAGTATGAAAATCCCAAACCTAGTTCTTACTGGTTCACGTGTCACCCCCAATAGGTGGGGTGAAATACGATTATGAGTAAGCCCGTCCTGCAGGTGCCTTTACCTCAAACAACAAAGAAACTCACTTCGTCGAAATATTTTCGGCGTTTATATGGTGCACGATGAGTCATGATATGACCAATCGCATCACTTCAAAAAAGACTTGCATTCGATGCTACGAGGTACCAGTACTACCATTCTCCTCTCACCACACCCATCCTCCCAGCAGCTATAAAGCATTTACATTAACCGGTTAACTGTTGCTGCCTTTTGATTATAAATTTTTGAGCTATTAAAAAGTTTATTTCAGATCGAGTAGCAGTGTGGCGTACGTTATCATGGCGCCTATGTACTGAAAAACAAAGGTGTGACATAATGATGATTTGTACACTTGATCCATTGGAATTCGATCATCATTAAAAGTTTTATAATTGACTGTTATATTTTGGAATTCAATGTAAAACCACAAAGAAATCATGCAAATTTTTTTCTTACTAAATTTTGAACGCAGTCGCAACTTTTGGACAATCTAAAATCTATGGAAATCGATACACCTAAACGGTTATTATGCATTGATAAACTGACTCTTACCGCCAATGTGGCATTTCTGTTGTATTTGAAAACTCCCCATCCGGTAACGGCTGCTCCGTGGTTTTTGTAGCAGGTCGAATATAAAATGGAAATTTGTAAAATCTGTAAAAAGGGACATACGGTGAAACAATATAGTATAATTATACCGATACTTTGGATTATGCTCAGATCCAAATGTGCAGAACATTTGTATACAGTATTTCAACCCTACTTGTCTAGTATCCTAGCTGTCGCATATGCAATTTAATTGTTCTTGTATTTTAAGTTTAACCTACCCTAATCTTTCGTTGCCCAACTGCCAGCATACAAGCCGTTAGGAGAAGCCCACTTTCTTATGTAAGCCTAAGCTATTTTTCTAACTTCATATTTCTTGTCAAATTGAATGGAATGGTAATACGAATCCAGTCTTTACTTACACTTGAATTTTCCGAATTTTCATCTTCATCATCGCGGTCTTCATCGTAGGTGTTCAATAAACCATCAATGCAGTACTGTGCGCATTGCAAAGAATTACACACCTGGAGGTAAAAATAGAATCGTAATACAAAGAATAAGAATCGTATACAGTATGCCTGGCTTAACTCGACACCAGCGAATATTACCTGGTCGTTGATTATCATGGAATAATACACGAGAGACACGAACGATATAACATTGGATGCAGTGTGAAAAACATCCAGACTTGAATACAGTGAAGTGGTGGATATCAGGCGGATATCAAAGCCCATTATCACTATAAAACGCAGGGTCCATAGAAACGCCCATTCAGTGAATATGTCATTATCGGTCTTTAAAAAACTGCACACTCGGTGGTGGGCTAGAAAAAACTTTGCCAAACTTTTGCAAATATCTTTCCTGCCATTCCCCATACTTAGTCCGGTGATGGGCAAGAGAATGATAAATAGCCGTTGCAGCAGTATGCAAGTAATGCAGTACACTAACATCCATATGCCGGTGAAAATTTCGATGACCAAATAAATCATTACCAGAACCATGTATAAAATGGAATTTCTCCCAAAATTGGATTCCACGTTAGAAATGTCATACACGTCCAAGGAGTCCACTGTTGACGCTTTGAGAACATCGACCCATTTGTAAATCAGAAATCCGAGCCAATATAGCACAATGGCGAATGCGCAGTAAATGGTCTGACACCTTACTTTGAATATTAAGCTTTGGAAATCACACGGCGATAAAGCATCTCGTAAACTGCTTAAAAGACGAGTAATTAAGCAGCTGAGCTTCTGGGCTCTGTGCAGTGCTAAGCTGTACGTCACAGCACCACACAAGGAAACCCATAATGGCAGTACACGAAGGAAAACTAATATGGTGAGGCTGCTCTCTTTAAAAACACCCACGTTGTAATTTACCACAGTGATGCAGGTGGTTACCAATAAAATCGAGTTGAATATTCTTAGCAGCTTTAAAGCTTTTGTTGCTTGATAACTGCTCAGTTTCATTCCATATGGAAATAATAGCCAGTCGAGCAGCTTTAAAAGAGATGCTGAGTCCTTATCCATTGCTGGATTAGATTTGGTCATGGTTTGACTATATATGTCTAATTGTATTATTTGCTCAAGTATGTTCTTGGGCTATTTGGCTGGATTCTTGAAGTATGCGACTTTGCTCGTGAACTTACTAAACTCTTGTTCAGGAATGACCAAATCGAGTCATTTTTATACATACATGTACCTATGGAGCTATAATCAGATCTTTAATAAATATTGAGGAAATTATACAGAAACTATTATTTCTATGAACACGATCATTATATCTCCTAGAAATACACTTAATGCATTTTTTCATTGAAAACACCCCCCAAGAGTTCAACATGTAATACCCTTCGATTGTATCATTGCAACATCTTTATTCCTGTCAGGCCTCCCTCGGGGATGAAATGATGGCCAGAACTTGATCCAGTTTCTTCTCCGTTACATTAAGCTGAAAAATAAGTTTAAATGACAAAAGCTTACGGAAAACTCTGACTAAAGTAGTTTTTAGTCCATCAGTCATTACTTTATGCTCAATGCGAAGTAGTCGAGCTAGCATCGTCGTTGCTTTTGGAGCACTTTTGTCCTGCATTGGGTTTGGGGCACTCGGCTTTCCAATTGTGCGTTCTAATCTTTAATCAATAAAACAAGAGGTTTAATGTAACCCAATTATGACGTATGAAAATTGAGATACTAGTGTAAATGTGCTAAACATTAGGTCAAACATCACATTACATGTAGTAATTGCATTGACCTCGTTTTCCATTAATGCATACCGTCTTTGCAATTCTTTTATACGAAACATCATATTTAGATGTCCCTGTGAGTACTGCTCAATAACGTCCTGTACGTCGTAGGGTTTCTTCGCTTGCATGAAATGCTTTCTTGCTACACAAAACTGCATTTTCCTTATAGCTCTGATGGCATTTTTATGGGTTTCTGTCAACCTAAGAAAACATGCGCAATTTGAATACATATGGATTACATATACGAGTCATTTTTGTCATTGAATCGAAAATGCAGATAATGTATTTTACACTGTAACTCGTTGTGGTTGGTCGTTTTCATAATCGACCTCATCCATTGATTCTGCACCGCTGTAACCATCGTTCGTATTTATAGAGTCCAACTTAGCTTCGTTTAAACTGCTTGTTGACTGCACATGCAAATCTGAAACATTGACCGAAAATTAATTTGAAAATAAACTTACCGAACGTTAATAATGATTAAATTATGTAAATAGACCCAGCTCCAAATATGCGCACAGTATTTAATGTATATTTAAGCTTTACTTGTGCTGCATAATTATACAAGAATGACTCCTGTCCTTGCTGTCGGAATTTATCCTTTTTTGTATATTTCGCTTCTTTTTGTGTGTTTAACTAAACTAAAAATTAAACTTACTGATTTAGCTGACCACCGTCAGGCAATCACTGCCAGCCTACGAGCTATTAGGAGAAAACCACATTCTCGTTGTTGGAGCTGGTCATACATTGTATACCGCATAACTGGTTAACTTAACTTACCTTTTATGGATACTTCATTGAATGAATAGTTATCTTGGCCTCCGCTAAGTCTTTTGTCTCCTCTCTTTTTAATATCCGGAGTGAACGAATCAGATCTCGGCCTCTGTTTTCTTCGTAAATATCCACTGAGCTTCTTTTTGCTCTAAATTGCATTAGTTGTAGACGTTAAAACGATCCATGTGCCTAGTTAATCTCCACTGAATGTTTGAACTCACCATAACTTCGTATTTGGAGGCTTGTAAATGTATTCTCCATGTTGCCGAGGTCGAGATGGAGCTTTCTGTGACGTGACATCTCCAGGCGGACTAAAAATAAAAGCAAATACAATTGTATTTATCGTATGTGCATGTGCATGCATTTTGCCAAGCCGCAATATTTTACCACCGTACACTGACTTGAATTAGAAATGCAGCTGCAGGGAATTGCCTGCTGAAATGCTTTTGTCTTTGCTTTTGCTGGACCTTCAAGGCAAACCCAGATCCCAGTATGCCCTATGCAAAAATAGCACGTCATATAACAGTGTCGACAAAGAAAGTTATATAAATGAATTCCATGCAAGTACAATGAAGTCAGTAAATGTTACTTACCGAAGGAAGAGTGATGAAAGAAATAATAACCAAGGAGAAAAAGCAAGTCACTGCTCTTCCTGCCCACGTTCGAGGGACTTTGTCTCCATACCCAATCGTTGTATATGTTGCCTTATTTAAAAAAATTACTCTCACTTAACACTAAACTCAATGTAGTGACTGATTCAGGATTGAACAGCTTACCACTCCCCACCATAGTGCATCAGCATAACTTTCGAAGTCCGAATGGCCATTTTCTCCTTGCACATCTTTTTCAGCCAGATAGATGAAATACGATGAAAATATAAGTCCTAGAAATCCAATGTATGACGTCGTGATCAACTCCTGAAGTTAAAATGCACCACATAATCAGTTAAATTAAGCGGAAGATCCAGTGTGAAGTTAAAAAGAGTCTACTGTGAGAGCCATAAAGTGCAAAAACTTAGTTAATTCATGCAATATGATCGATGCACCAAGCCTAACGATAACCATAAGTACACTTCAACAATGTTGCTTTCCCCACGCTTATTTCGCAAATATATATTTGGTACATGGATCGTATTGATTTGAAAATCTCCTAATTATTTAGCTATGACGTTAATTTGTACGCTAATATTAGTTTTGCATATTTACCAGACGATGGACGTATATTACTGATCCTAATAAGCGCCAAGTGCCACCTTGTCTATCAACTCGTAACATGCGAAGAATTTGTAAGAATCGAACGCCCCTATAGAAATTTTGGTGGAAAGTGTTATATTTTGAGAAATTTTCAACAAAAATTGCACACAAACTTATTTTTTAATTGTGGCATAAAATGATGCTATGAATGATTACCTCACTGCTGATGCGGCGAAAACATGGCCATTTGACCCCATAAATAAAACGAAAAGCGATGAAGCGATTATTACAGCATCTATTGTAAAGAAATAAATTTCTTAAAATAGGATAAATCAATGCTTCATCGATTATTGGTTGATTGCAGAAGATTGACAATGTTAATGAAGACACTTGCAATCAAGAATTATTATTATTATGAAACATTTTTATTTTTGAAATGTAGACGAAAATCCGTCCGAACTGAATATCTGAATATATGTATTATATAGAGTTTGACATTTAACACGACGAAGCAGATGTGCTGAACCCATGTGTTGAACAGGTGAAATTGACAGTCAATTAATATTTCTGCAATGATTAGTCTGGCTCTGTTTCATTCAATAGTTATTAATTGTCAAGTAAGTATATCCTCTCTATTTGAAGGCATTCAACACCATTGAAAAACTAAACAAAGTTTGTTGGATTACATTATCGTGGTAAGTCAGAGATAATGCACTTAGTCATCAAACTCGACCACCATTTTTCATATCTCACCTATAATGCAAATTGGCTTTCGGATAAATTTGAATCTTCCCAAAATCCCTTGGTATTTTCCACGGCATCCTGCTGACCAAACTCTAATCATGTATTCCATTGACAAAAAGGCGACCAGCCACAATTCCTAAACGAATTGTAGTAATCACAGTCGTTACATTCAAATTGAGTGGATTTTCAAACCCTCTTCGGCTACTAGGAATTTAATACTAGGCTTTTCGTCGCGATTGTTATTTCTCAATCCAGGTTAAGCCGTATAAGTTTGAATAAATCTTGATTAAAATAATGAACCTGGAGATGCTCACCATCCAAAACAAGGCTTCGTTCGCCATAAAGCTAACCTCTTTCACTGTGGAAAGTACACTGAAAACTAGACATGACAGCACCATCAGAAATCTAAAACAAAAAAAAACGGCACAATTAATTGTTCTCTTTCAACTTTTATATGGAATATGCGGTTCTGCCCGTAATATGACGGGCTGAAAGTGCCATATTTCGCTGTATAGCTGTAGTTAACCTATTAGTAATCTTTAAAAACTGGAAAATGTGAAACTATTAAAGTTTTTTGCCAGTTGATTTTTGTAATGCGCGCAAATCTTTGCGATCACCGTATATAATAATTATTTTACACTGTTTGGCGATAACTTTGTACATGTACTGCATATCCCTGGATTATTTAATAACGTGTGCGTGTTATTTATTTACATTGCATGCAGAAAATTACAATCGATTCATTACATAAACAAAATCGAGATAATAGAATGCACGTACACAAAGCCACATAAGCAAAATAAAATGTTCTGAAATGTTTTCTCATTACAACCAGCTGTCAACCATAATGTCCAATGCCAGCACATTATCCTAAATGCATTGTTGTTTCAAACGCTATACAACCTCATTACATACATGTATATACAGTACTTAAGTTATTTCATAGATAACGAACACTGCGGAAATATATTCACTTTGGTACAACACACCCAGTTTCAAAGATTTGATGTTTTAAGATGACAGAAAACAGACAGTGTTAATCCAAGGAAATACATATCGTAATCCATCAGACAGACAACGCTATTTGACGTAATTTGCATGGTAAACTTTGTTTTTTTAGGTCTAGTTTAAAAAACTAAAGTTTGAACTATCGTGCTTTTAATAAACTTTAAATAACTTTCGTTGCTGTTCTAAGTGTTAAATAGGATCAACTTTCGTTACAATGCGAATGGCGTTTAAAAAATGTAACTTTCGTTTTTGAATTTTTTTCGTTGTACTGCGCTATTAACGACCTATTCTCTGAAGGTCACTCTTAAAACAGAGCAACTTTTAGATAAATATCTCATAAATAAATTTGGAGTGAAGAAAGCAAAAAAAAAAAACTGAATTGAAATTTGAATAAAATTACTTACACTGCACAATGATACGTAATGCATTTGTATCCTTCTGGCCTTTCCAAGAAATTGTAGATTTTGGCCTTACTGGTCACTGGCCCCATGGCATGACGAGGGTCCTGTTTAATAATTTGTCTGCTCCATAAAACATTTTGTGATATTAAGTCTTTCGGTGACACGGGTGGAGTTTTCTTCGAACAGCCATTCCCATTAGTTATTTCAATTTGAAACACTTTATTTTCTCTGGATATATTCATGATAATGGTGACAATGAAAACCAAGCCTTCGTTAGGTTGAAGAGAAGGTGAAGAAGTGAGCATTTGTCATACAATTCTGTCAGGACCAAATTCATAATTGGGTTTTGAAATTTGTAATTAAAATTGAAAATACTAGTTAACGTTAACAATTTTTAATTAGGGATTACTAACGCTCTTTAAGAGACGTAGTAAAACAAAACGCGATCATAAAAAGATATACAATCTAGACCATATTCATACGCAGTGGATTAGGGAGAGGTTTAATTTGGGTCAGAGCAATCCCACTAATACTTTATTAAAATATATTCTTCTTTGCCCACAACTAATAGCTAAGAACAAAGACGTCAATGAAGTTATTTAGCGAAAACTTTCGTATGAGCGACGGGAGTTGACTGGACTTTTCCAGTTATTGAAAGTAATGTACATGTAAATATTTGGCTCAAGATTTAACGCGCTTTAGTTGACAGTTCAGAATTGCATTATATTCTCCTACAATTACTGAGCGTACATTTATTTAGAAGTTTTTTAGGGGTTTTAAAGGTGGTGGTGATTTCCAATATATTCCATTCGCAGACCCAACTATAAAACAGGGCTTGGTGTATAAATGTCATTGGACTACATGTAATAAAGCCAGTAGGCTTTATAACTGTGTATTTTTAAGAAAACAATTACTGTAGCTGTCATCTAAATATCGAGAGTTTAGTCTATCATCTGCTCTGGATACTGGTGAGGACACTGTGGTTTTAGAAATACATGTATATTTGACAACACAATCGCGCAGAGCAGATATCAACATTTCAACAATGGGTTAATCGAGCTATCAGAATTATGCAGACCCATCCCAAACTGGATGAACTGGTTTACCCTTGAAATAATAGCAGGTTTTAAATCTGGATGCAGGGCTGGTTTTAACATCAGAAAATCTTTGAAAAAAAAACCTTCTCCAGCTTGGAAGCTCATGGTTCAATGATCATCTTCAAAGTACATGCCTTTATTCTTATAAATACAAATGATTTAAGGTCAGTGTGGTCAACCACGGGAAGATCAACTTTACAGTAGCTTTTGAAATCTATCATTGGATAAAAATTTTCTAAGGTAAACACACTATACTTTTTAGTTTCATGGCATGCCTTGCTTTCCATATATTGCTCACTGATTCTGTAAATTTATAAATTCTGTACTTCGATCGACTAATAATTTCGTAAAACTCAAAATGCTTACCGAAATCGAATGCTTCGCTGATAATTTACATGAATTTCCCATCGAATAACATAGGAATGGATAAAATAATCTGATCAGTTTATCTCACAAGTATGCATGGATACAAATAGGCCAGGAGTTCCATAAGTAAATTGAAATGAAACTTTTCACGTACACTTGTGGGCTCTGACTGTTGTTAATTGTGATAATTAGTTATTGCAAAGCATCATTTATGTCAAACATTAAAATCAATATTTGTGGTGCCTTTTGACTGATTCATCAACAGTGAAATAACCCTTTCTCTACGCACACGCGTTGCGAAAATTGAATATAAAAGGCATTTTTGGGAGGAATAGATGAATTTTTTTGCATTCATGAATTTAATTTGAATTACTGCCAAGATGTTCAGTGAAACCCGTGAATATTGTAAATTTAATCTCATATATATATGTGCATGTATGTTCCTTATTTTTTACATTTTTGCTCCTTCGCTCGTACCTCGCTCGTACCTAACAAAAGCGAAATTTTATTTTCATATAGCAAAAATGCCTTGTGTCGGACTTACTTCATCTCTGTTCATTTCTTTACTCATCGTTTTGGCCTTGCCCGACGATGTAATGTCTGATGAAGACAAACAGTTCACATCCATCTTTGATTTCATTATAGGTTTGTAAACGCTCAATATCATTTTATTTTAGCTAGTATAAGATATCCACAATCGACGTTTTTTCTTATCATTTGATATAGTCGGAGCAGGATCTGCTGGCTCGGTGTTGGCAAATCGTTTGACCGAAAATTCCGATGTTAGTGTATTGCTCATAGAGGCAGGTGGAGACCCAACATCTAAGCCAGAAGTGCAAATGCCTGCAGTGTGTAGAAATTTACAGCTGACAGACATGGATTGGCAGTATGAAACTGAACCTCAGAAGGATTCTTGTCTAGGACTAATCGGGAGGGTCAGTACATTAACTTTTTAGTTCGTAAAATTAACCATTCCGAAATATTTTCTTTTCTTTGACTTTTCCAATATCAACAGAAAAGCAAATGGCCACGTGGAAAGGGGCTTGGTGGCACTAGCAGCATAAATTACGCTCTTTATGTCCGTGGAAACAGACGGGATTTTGACGGTTGGAAGGCCTTAGGTAATCCCGGATGGGGATATGAGGACGTTCTGCCCTACTTCAAAAAATCAGAAGATAATCAAAACGACCTTTTCGTGAAAAGTAAGTTTGCCAGAGACTGTTTTTATCAGGGTGTCTTCCGGTTATGGAAGTCATAAGATCATTGTCGAGCAGACGTGAAATTTCTATTAGGGTCATGGAATTTTTACTTGTGATTGATTCATTGTACATTTTAGTACAGTCAGATTTTTCTTACCCGTTGATGCACCTATTTTCGTCACTTTTACCTACAAATTGTCTGTTGTGTGTTGCTATCTAACTAGCTAGATGTTGAGTTGACTTTTGGAATTGACCTTCAGGTCGTGGAAGAATGTCTGAGTTTCGTCCAAATTTGTGATATTATCTAAAATGTGTTAGCAAACATAGGGGACATTCAACTATGGTGAAGTCGCCTTAGGAAGGGATGGGGTTGTCATCCAAATAAGCTTACATTGTCATCATTTTTCCATTTGTTATTCAGTTTCACAATATCTGTTATCGTTCTTTTGTGAGACTTAACATCTAATATATATGATCTTGATTTCAATTTTCCTTCTTTCAAACTTTCTCACTCAGAGAATGCAAATCACGATTTTGTGATGGCAAAACCTCAACGGCCGGCCCCTTATTCAAATAAGCCTTAACAATTTATTTAGTCATTGCAAAATCCTTGAAAAGTCATAATAATTATAGTACCATATATAGTAGCAAATCTAAGAAATCTAAGGAAATCTTTAAATTTTTAGCACCGTACCACAGTGAAGGAGGTCCATTGATTGTATCGGATGCTACTTTCATCACTCCTATTGGCCAGACTTTTGTGCACGCTGTCCACATGGTGGATGGCCTTCCAATAAATCACGATATAAATGCAGAAAGTCAGCGTGGTAAGCGTCAATAAATCAGTAATTGAAATCAAAATTTCTGCGTTAAGTAACTTTTACATATGTACTCTTTAGGGCCTGTGATAATGCAAGGAACAACGCGTCGTGGAGCACGTTGCAGCGCCAACAATGCATTTATCCAGCCAGCATTGGAAAGAGAAAATCTGTTTGTCAGAAAGAATGCAACTGTGACCAAAGTTAGTAAGAATTCATGCGCAAGAGCATTATGCTCGTTGAATTGTTTTTGCAAAATTTGTAAACATTTCTTTAACTCTAAACAAGATCATCTTCGATGGTGACAAGAAAGCCACTGCTGTGTTGTTTGAGGATGCGAATCTAGGCTTATCTGGACTGCCATGCTATGCAATAGCCAGAAAAGAGATCATTTTGTCAGCTGGGGCAATTGGATCGCCTCACCTTTTGATGTTATCAGGAATTGGACCAAAGGAACATCTAGAGGAACTAGGGGTGATTAAATGCTTAGATTCCTTGTATCATTGTTTTGTTATCAATGCGAGCGTATACTGTATCTGAAAATATCTTTTAAAAAATCCGCCAAAATTGATTATTGGTGAGTTAGTTGTGCAAAAATCAAATTGCTGTCAGTAATTCAAATTTTTGAAAACTTTTTCTGGAAAATACACATAAAATATATACACTGTACATGTGTGTGACAGCGTATTACGTTTCCAATTTTTCTGAAAAATGTTGACCAAAATTCAGTCCTGTGTATTCAAGATAAAATAATTGTGTAACATTTCGCAGCAACACGTCTTTTCTTATATGTTCCACATATGTTCTTGTAGATAGACGTCATTGCAGATTTACCTGGTGTGGGTCAAAATCTTCAAGATCATGTATCACCTGGCGGACTTGCATGGACTATTACTGAGCCATATTCTCTAATGACAGAAAGACTAACAGACCAGGTTTTCCATGCTTGGCAAGTTAACGGAACAGGTAATGATGGTGCACACCATTATGGCAATTTTGACACAAATTCCTCATGAGAAAATTATTGGCGTGCAAATGAATGCATCTTGTCTTCTAGGTCCGCTATCTAGTTTATGTGGCATAGATAGCCTCGCCTTTATTAATACAGAATATGCGGATATCTCTGGGGAATATCCGGATATTGAAATACATCTATTAGCAGGAAGTCCAACATCAGATCAAGGAGTCAATTTTCGGCATATAATTGGCTTAACCAATGAGGCGAGTGACGCTCTTTCTCATTTGCATGCACTATTGTGTGGGACATACAAACATTTGACCATTTTAGAATCTTCGCTTCATCAAGACCTTTGAGTTAGGTTCCAGAAAGTGTCCATCAAAGTTTTTTTAGGGAAGGACATATTCAGTTGTAAAATTTAAACATACGCTCGTACATTATGGTGTGATGATGCAAATGCCATTTGGTATTTTTAAATTTTTAGACATGGGAAAAGTATTATTTACCTTACATCAACAATGATACGTTTTCAATGTATCCATCATTGCTACGTCCCAAAAGCAGAGGTCACATCCGTCTTCGGTACACAAATCCAAAATTCCACCCAATCATTGAGCCTGGCTATTTTTCTGATCCTCATGATATGGCTGTGTTAATAGCAGGTACAACTTATGTTTTCATTTGGTTCATGATAATTTGCCTACTCGTAGCCTCATAGAAAACCAAAATATTTTACATACATTTTCTTTAGGCATGAAAAAGACCATTAAATATGGCAATTCTGATGCTTTCAAGCAGCTCGGTGCGAAATTCTTTGATACCATTCAGCCGGGATGTGAACAATTTGGAAACGACATTAGTTCGGACGAATATTTAGAATGCTTATTACGACAGTGAGTTAAAGATTTATGTTCTTTCAATTACAATAATGAGAATAATGCATGTTACATTGATTCATTTTTATTGATATTTAAGGCAAACGTTAACCATATATCATCCTGTTGGGACTTGCAAAATGGGACCTGAAGAGGATAAGATGGCCGTAGTTGATTATAAACTGAGGTTAGTAATGGAAACATAAATTTATTTACATGTATTTCAATTTGTAATATCTCTTTACCGGATGAAAATAACCAATGGATTTCACGTTAATCAGTTTCTATATTATTATGATTGTGTTTAAGGCTTTGGCATTTGGTGTTTGGTATTGTTAGGGACGTATAATGCTGGTATCTCCCACTTGCCATTGGAAATTTATTTTAATAACTCGTAAATTGACTGTTTCATTAGAGTTTACAACGTGACTGGACTGCGTGTAGTGGACTCTTCCATAATGCCTGAAATAACGTCTGGAAACACCAATGCGCCAACTATAATGATTGCAGAAAAAATTGCCGATGAGATAAAAGCCTATTGGCGAAACTTTGATTAAAATACCTTTAGTACATGTAAGTCGGTTACAGGCATCTATTTTCATTGGTATGAATTTCAATTCAGGGACACGAATTCTAGCTTTATATATCGCATATTCCATTTGATTTTTATTTAATAGAAACTTAGGAATGGCAGACAATTTTGGTTTTCTTTAACAATACTTTGCTGATTGATTGGTACAGTTAACTGATATTTCAATTATAATCGCTGAGTATAATCTACTTTCATATGCAGTGCTTATGTGAGCAGCAATTTTTATGAATAAACATATCGGCAAATATTTGCTTTGGCAAATTTACTTATCGCCTTAAAATGAAGTTAAATTCCTGGATATAAGTAGTGGAGACTGCTGTTTTATAAAATACTATAAATAGCAGATAGAAACAGACGACGAATATGAACGAAGATGAATCACTGGGCTCTAGTCCTCGGATCATTTAAAAATATCTCATCTATGGTAGTAAAGTGCTGTTTATTTAATGAATTAGAAATGATTTTCTGATATTTTCTGGTTAATTTTTTCTGCGTATCAACATACATCGGAATATGGCAGTATGCCCTGTTGATGCCTTGTTCCTTATGCACCGAGAAAGTGGGCTTCAAGTGATTGCCTGCCGGTCAAATTAAGGGGGTAGCTAAATCAGAAATTATATTCTTAGGTTAAAATTGGATAGGTTAGGTTCGATTAGGATACACATGTATCTTTCTGCCATGGCATGGATTGACGCTGCATCCGATAATATGCTGACCTATCATGAACGAATTCACACCTGTGGTGCTAAATCACCCGTTTATGAAATACATTATAAATAATTTGTCAATGTTTTCTGATAGTTCTGAGTAGCTACGTTCGTAGTGATATCTCTTGTGGGTATAGAGTTGCTTGGACCCAAAAATGTTGGACATCTTCGTCTTCGAAGCAAGGACCCGAAAGGTAAGGCCCACAGTCGATCTTAATTATTTTTCGGACACCCACAATGTCGCAGTTTTAGTTTCGGGTGAGCTACACACTGCAATGCAACCTTTCATTTCTGCAGCTGTCTTTTTACATACATGTAAGCTTATTTTGTTCACCAGCTATGAAAAAGATTCTCGAAATTGGGAATTCTGCCCCCTATCGAAACTTCTGTGCAAAGCTCTTTGAAACCATCACTCCAGCATGTGAAACCGTTGAGCGTCACACAGACACTTACTGGCGATGTCTTTTTCGTCATCAAACTGCTTCAATTGCTGATCATTCTGGAACTGATAAAATGGGTCCAACAGTAGACGCGATGGCAGTGGTTGATGCACGTCTCAGGTATGGATTTCAAACACCCTGGAGTTCGGCAACCACTGGTTGCATTACTTTCGGTAACTGACTTCATTTATTTTTTAATGTAAGTTTCAAGAGTGCATAAAGTTAAGGGACTTCGTGTCGTTGATGTGTCCATAATACCTACTTTGATTTCTGGTCTGGAGAAAAAGCTGCCGACATAATCAAAACCAGCAGTCAATTAAGCCTTCATTAGTTAATGTCGAAGCTTTGAATTAAATGAAGTAACAAATTTAATCACACATTTTAACAAATTTTTAATCGTTAGTAGTTATGAAAAGTGTGCGCTAAATGTTGAAACGTATGTTGTGATCCTCCAATAACGGATGACCCAATGTCCCTCGAGGGGAGCCATAAAGGTCATGCTTAGAAGGTGTTTCAAAATTGGTTCACCTTGTATATACTAAACATATTTCGCCAGCTGTGTTTAAGTACATGTTGCGACATACATGTTGCGACCTGTCACGTACTCACTGTTCCGTTCTGTGTACTCATTCACAAAATTCGGACAAATATCAAACAACTACAGATGTGCTATAGTTCTCAGAAATGGGCGAATACGTCAGAGTGATTATTCAGTTGGTACACATTTCTCGAATCATTATCAATAACAATTCTGACGAATTTGTTTGTTTTTGAGTCCTACACACTGCATTCGGTCCTGCTGGCTTGCTGTGGTTGTCAGATTTAACCAAAAATGTGATCTGTGAGAAATTTATTGAAGGCACATCTCATTATTAAATATCACTACGTTTGCGTGCAGGCTTTAACTTGCCTTAAATAAAGCTTCCTTACACGAGGTCACTAAAGAGGTGACTTGCTTTGTCTGTCACCTGGTGGGGACATGTTTCAAAACCCAATATTCTGTTTCATATTTCATATTCCATACGCATTTGTTCTAAGCTGCAATTCCCATTGGCAATAAAACAAATTTCGTAGAATTACTATATTTAACATTGTTATGCTGTATTAAGCAAATAGTTTTCCCAACTCGGCTGGAGTTTTAGTATTGTTGCTGTTGAATTTGATAGAAAACATCTGGAAAACAACATTAACCTATCGTTAGGTCATCGATTGTAAATGTGCTACACATTGTGAATTACTTCGCTATGAGACAGTGGGCTTTTCTAATGACGGTTCTTTAGGCCTTGCTCCAAATGAGTACAACATACATGCATTTTTGTATATCACTTCTACTTGTCTAGTATACAAACAATTAATGGCACCTGCCCAATTATGTATTCTTTATGGGTTTTTTTCCCTTTTTTGTGCCTGACCTAACTTAGCCTAAACTTACCTAAAATGTAATTCCTTTATTTTGTCGCCCCAACCGCAGGCAATCGCTACAAGCCTTGAGCGGTTAGGAGAAGCCCAATTTTTCATTGTGTCTATATTAGATGGGACGCTATCAACTTGGATGAGACGTCTCGCGGGTGTGAATGCTCTTTGCACATAACAAAAAGACTTCACATCTGCGTAGAAACGTGGTTTATTACAAACAGTATAAAAGTTTCTTTTTATTATATTTGCAGTTACGAGTATTAACTAATTTCATTGCATGATTGCATGAATGCCTTCCATGGTAGCATGTGACGTAAGTGTTTATACGCAGTATTTGTCAGGACATTCAAAACCTTGTTTCAACAGCTGTTCTGCGAGCCAGTTACATATACGCACGGGATTACCTTCAACAAAACCTCGTTTGGAACGAAGAGTAAAAGTTTACACTTGCTTTCCAATCAAAAGCCGAATAATTATAATTAGCTGTCGATATCTTGAATACAAACAGTTTTAGAGTGTAAAAAGTGTTCTTTTCTGGAGCAGCATAGACACGTCTGTTTTACCAAAGTTTACATTCTGCATTTTATCCTGCACTCTGTAAGTACATTTACTTAGTTTGAAGTTTTCTCCCGGCATGTGCCATTTCAAGTTGTCAAACTAGTTTTTGCGCATACACTTACTGCATTATTCAAGTAGCACTAGGATAAAATACCTTCTTTCATTACAGGTTCACAGACTGTAGTTATCATGCTACGACTGCCATACGCAGCTTCTTGTCTTCTCATATTATTACTGATGCCTACCTCAGCGAAAGCATGTGGTCCCGAAAATTACGATTTTATTATAGGTTAGTTGAATGACTTAGATTAGGTCATTGTTTCAGGAAATTATAAAGCGGTGATAACTTCAGTTGTTTTTGTATTGTTCTAGTTGGAGCAGGATCGGCAGGGGCTGTCGTGGCCCACAGATTATCTGAATATCCCAAAAAGTTTAAAGTTTTGTTGCTCGAGGCTGGAGGACAAGAACCTTTCCTGGCAAAAATTCCGTTGTATACCCAGGTTCTTCAGCTGAACTTGTTGGGTAAAGTGAATTGGGAATTTATAACGGAACCACAAAAGAATGCCTGCCTTGGAATGAAAGGACAGGTAATAAGTCGAATATATACAAGTAGGGCTCAATTTTAGCTCCAATCAAGAATGATGACAAATCAATTTGGTCACTCAACAGCGTACACGATGTCCAGCTGGACACGTGTTAGGTGGGACCAGTGTCCTTAGTGACATGGTATATGTTCGTGGTAATCGTCGTGATTACGATCATTGGGCTTCTCTTGGAAATACTGGATGGAGTTACAAGGACGTCTTACCATATTTCTTAAAATCGGAAAACAATATTAGCCCGAATATGAGGAACGACAGTAGGTCCTTATATAGATATGTTCACAAATTAATAACTTCTGAAACAGACTGGGAACAATTTTGAAAAGTCTCATATTGAATAATATCTTCTAGATTACCATGGTAAGGGAGGATTGCTAACGGTCTCTGATATCCCTTATCATACCAAGATTTTACCCTTGTTTCTTGAAGCCGTTAAATCGTCGGGTTATCCAATCAGGGATTTTAATGGGGAATTTCAATCTGGTAAGCATGAAAATAATTTTTTTTTATCTTATTTGCTTGGTTTAATTATTTTCATATAATTCAAAGGGGTGATGCCAGTTCAGGTCACCATGGAAAGAGGTTCTAGAGTTAGCACCAATAGCGCGTTTCTCAAAACAGCCGCTAATCGACCAAATCTGGTCGTAAAAACGCATTCTAGGGTTGTTCGGGTAAACCACCTAGCAAGCGCATATAAACGATTGTATTTTTTAAGATAATTTTTTCTCAAAATTATCGTGTCGTTTAGGTCGTATTCGATGATAACAAACGTGCTTCAGGTGTAGTTTTTCATCAGAACGGCAAGGACTGCGTTGCCCATGCTTCGAAGGAAGTCATTTTGTCCGCAGGTTACAAGTTCAAAGCAATGCCATTAATAAGGAATATTTAATCGTAATTATGTTAATAACCCAATGCTTTAACATTTTCAGGTGCCATTAACACAGCCCACTTGCTGTTGTTGTCAGGTGTTGGGCCCAAAGACCAACTGGATCAATTTAAAGTAAGCACCGATTAGAAAATGTCATTCAGCTGCTAAAATTTCCATTTTTTTGCACTACTGGCCATGTTTTTGAAATGAAAATTCCGTTTTAATACCCTGTAGATCGAAACAATTTCTAATTTGCCTGGCGTTGGGGAAAACTTGCAAGACCACATATTGGGCACGGGTCTGGCTTTTACAGTAACACGTGATTCGATTACGCTAGTGACAATGGCTTCGCCCTTAAATCTTTTTAAATGGTCTGTCTTTGGGAAAGGTTTGTACACTTATGAATACCTTTTTTAAAAACCAGCAAAATGTTGTTAGTGTGCCCCTATATGTCATTTTGTGACTTTGTCACTTGTATTCCCACAGGTCCTTTAACAATTCCTAGCGGTTGCGAGAGCATCGCATTTTTTAAAACGCCTTTAGCTAATCAGACTGATGATTGGCCTGATATACAAATGGTCTTTGCTGCTTTCAGCCCTGTAGCCGATTGTGGCTTGCTCAGTCGACGTATCATCAGCTATAGTGATGAAGTAAGTCGTTTACATTTATGCACTTTTATTCATCACCCCAAGTCGTAACGAATTAATGATGAGGCCGTAATAATACTGACTAATAACCACTTAAACACTGTATGTGACGAACTCGATCCTCTGCATGGTTTTCAAGTGACGATCTCTAATGTTGTAGAGATCGTTGACCAGTCTGTCCAATTGATGGTTTAGATACCCCTGCATGTGCTTGCATGTACATGTACATTATATCCATTAATTCATCAGTTTTATCAATTTTTTTTCTTTCAAAAATTTTGGCCAAGGCATTCTCTGAAAATGTTTCAAATACATTTTATTGGAGAAATGAGCGCTAAAATCCACCTCTTTTTGTTGGGAAAGAATGTGAAGAAAACTTCGCCAAACAAAATCCATTATTTCTAGCAGATTTCTTCAGAAAGTTTTGCCTATAAGAATGTTCCACTGCCCACCGTCGATCATTGGGCTTATATTATTTGTATACAAAAGTTCCCGGGCCTAAATGCGTGCATGTCCTGTCAAGCTATGATACCAAATATCATAAGAATTCGTAGAGTTCACATTTTTTTTTCGCGCACCTTCACCTTGAGCCAAGAAGATGAAAATATTTTTTATCCTTCTATATTTAGTCCTGGAATAATTACTATGGCCCTTACTGCACCAGGCAGACGTTCTCCTTGTACCCGACCCTGATTCGACCTAAAAGTCGCGGATTCGTGAAGTTGCGCAATGCGAATCCCTACGAACATCCGATAATTGATCCCAAATACTTGTCGGACAAGGACGACTTGGCGGTATTGCGTGAAGGTAAGTCGGTCACAAAATTTCGATTGCAGAAAAGTTTCATTCTTGACCTTCTTTGAACTTAAACCTGCAATTTTGTAGGTCTCAAACTGGGAGTGGCTCTAGGAAACTCTAACTCGTTCAAAAAAATCGGTGCCAAACTGTTGGAAACTAAGGTGGTCGGTTGTGAGGGTTTTGAACTTTATTCTGACGACTACTACAGTTGCGTCGCTAAGCAGATGAGTTCCTCTTCATTTCATCATGTTGGTACGGCAAAAATGGGGCCATCGAGTGACCCAATGGCAGTGGTTGATCCAGATCTAAGGTAAGACTTCATGACTCTGCATGGCAGTCTTGATCTGTACAAACGAAAATATGCTACTTGAATTTGAGCTTTCAATTTAAAAATGAAAATTTTCCAAAACGAAAAAGCCAATATACAGTAGATAATATGATATTTTGTTCAAATTTTAGAGTCCGTGGCGTTACAGGCCTTCGAGTAATTGATTGTTCGGTAATGCCTACAATTGTTTCTGGCAATACATTTGCAGCAGCTGTAATGATAGGAGAGGTGGGCTCAGATAAGATCCTAAACATGTGGGGACATTAGCGAATAATATCCATTAATTTGATGACCACTGTGTTTATTTTCTCTGCCATAATTTCGGAAAAATTGTATGTGTAACCTGTTTCTCCCATATGGAAAAAAATATGTAGTAAATATATTTGTTGAAACATATTATTTATATATGGAACATTTACCAAAATTGGCCCAATTCCATATATAAAAAATATATTATAATTGTATTGAATGCTGTAAATATATGCAATACATAGTGGGAATATGTTGTAAATATTATTAATAAGAAAAAAACAAAGGCAAGCACTATATATGGTTAACTAAATAGGTGTAATGGTAAATTAAGCTTAGTAGGGGAAGGGATGGTTGTGTCCGATTTTGTAGGGTGGCTCTGCCAACAATTAGTCCTGTAGAGGTTATGGAAAACCACGAAAACTGCAATCCAGACAGCCGACATGGGAAGAGACGTTAACCGAATGACCAACCTGCTTGGTTATGTTCTGCAAATTTAATATTAAAGTTAGGAACAGTAATTAATTGTGTATGTACAGTATATATTTCCCAGTTATATAAAAGTATATGACATGTATATTCCAAAAATATATTATGAATATAGATTGCCACATTATATATTTGTAGAGGATATTTGTTATGCATTATCAATATAACATGTTTTGAAGCATATATGTTAAGTATATTACAGATATATCCAAGTATATTGTAAATATATTATCTACATATTATTTTCCATATGAGCTAACGCATCTGCCGTTAATTATCTCCACCAAAGTAGCAGCTTGTAAGTGTCAGCTGTTACAAATTGGGACTTGAAATTCAAAACTATATGTACATGTATTTACACTGCATGTAAAAGACAAAAAAGTGTTACATCATTGCAACATGATCCATAAACCAGGGATTTATTAAAAAGACGCCATACAAATGTTGACCTTGATTGGCTTGAGTACATGTACACTGTACCTACAAGAACCCTGACTTAATAATATTCAAGCTTACAAGTGCAACAAATAATAATGTACTAGTACATGTACAACCAGTAGCGTCATTTCGACATGTACGACTTTAATTTCTTAAGTTTGGTTCGTAGATAATACTGCATGAATGAACTACTTTTGGATTTTTTTTCGAAGCACTTACGGTAGATCGTTATCTTAAAGTTAAGCTACTAATCTCCAAATAATTATTACGTTGAGGAGATACTGTAATCGGGCGCGCGAATTTCGAACTTTGTTAAATCAGGTGGCTGCGATTTCAAATAGAAAATAGCTAGGAGGTAAACGGCATTGTTGTTAGTTGAAGGTTGGGTCAATCCTTGAAATCGTTCGTGAAGAAAAAGTGATGTAAAAGAGAATGACATGGCTGGTTGAAATTCGCATTTATAGTGAAGGTTGAAACGCATCTGTGGTTTAAATTGTTTTGACGTCACCTCAAAAGTAATAAATTCGCTGCGTCAGTGTAAATCCAGCTTTATTTGCCCGACGGCACATATGCGACCTAGAAAAATATTGAGAATGGCGTGTCACCCATCAATTCAAAACTAAAAACCAACTAAAATTAAGAGTAAAATTGAGCGTAAGTTTGTTTGCAGCCATAAATAAAATTCACCGGTTAAAACTTTGATTTCATCTTTTTCCGCATTTTCCTGCCAGGCAGTGTATTCGAAAACTTTAATCATGCCATCGATCCAGTCATTATGTAATATGATAAATCAACAAGTTTGAGCCAATGAAATTTGTTTCCCATCAGGGGAGTCAGCTGTGTCTCGGGAGCAACTTCCAAGAACGACATACATGTAAAACGAACAGCAGGTATTTACAGTAGTTTAGTGTAAACATCATCGTATCAAATGGTTTTTCATCACGGCTGCATCGAATCCAGCTGATGCATTGCAGACTAATTCGTCCAAAATAAACGGAAGCATATAAAAGTTCTATTCGCCCTACTCAGTATTTCACATCAGCAGTTATGATGAAGGGGTCTATAACAATCGGAATATTTGGTTTATTTAACTTGATGTTCAACCTTTACATCCTGCTACCTACAACTGCCGCATTGTTTTGGAACCAGAAAACGGAGCAGAGTTATGATTTTATCGTAGGCAAGTGGCATTAATTATGCAATTGAAATGCTTTTTTAGATTAGCGTTTAATATTAGCATAGTTTTCATCTTTTCTGAATCTAACAAAAAGTAAGATAATGAATTGAACGTACATGTATGTTTAGTATAGCGATAATGCAGAAAATAAATTGGTGATTGGTGATGATAAGTATCATTTAATAGTTGGTTCTGGGTCTTCGGGTGCTGTTGTGGCAAGTAGATTGTCGGAGGTGGCAACTGTCTTGTTGCTGGAGGCTGGAGGAGAAGAGACTGTGATATCGCGAATACCTTTAATTACCACTACACTCCAATTTACCAGCATGAACTGGCATTATAAATCGGAACCCCAAGAACATGCTTGTTTGGGAATGAAAGAAAAGGTGAGATAAACGCATTCACAACAAATTTCAACAGTGTGCAACTAGTGTGATTACTAGACTTTTACATAAAAGTTTAATTACTTTATTTAAGTACGTAATTTGTAAACATTCGCAGCTTAGAGAACTCATCTTTCACTGGATTTACATGCAGACTTTCAGCTATGTTTATCCGAGTAATTATTTCATGTAAACCTGCTTTACCTACCTTGGATCGACTTGAGTAAACCTGAAGTAAAGTCAAGGCAGCTAAAACAGGCTCATATCATTCATGCATGGCATGCTAAGATAAAACGTAGCTGAAAGCCTGTATGTAAATGTAGTGTTACTGTTAGATGCTTCTTAAACATTTGGTGACTGATGTGCAAAAGTGAAGTAAGAAGCAAGTTAAATTAATGTACTGATTTCCATGAAACAGAGAAGCAATATGCCATGTGGAAAATCACTCGGGGGCACCAGCGCAATTAATGCCATGCTATATGTTCGAGGAAATCGTCATGATTATGATCACTGGGATTCTCTAGGAAACTATGGATGGAGTTGGAAAGAAGTTTATCCATTTTTCTTAAAGTCGGAGAATAATCTCAGCCCTTCTATGGCCAATGACGGTACGAGCCGTTTATGTTATTTCACGAGATTTCGTAACACAAATGTTTAACTTTTCTTGCCATATCAAGATGAGAATGATAAGAAGACATTGGTTGTGTTTTTTTTTTTTACCGTATTTCTTAGAGAAAATTTTGAAATAATTATTTCAAATTGTTGCTCTTTAGCCAATCACGGTAAGGGAGGACCGCTGGCAGTATCTGATGTGCCTTTTCGTACGAAACTGTTGGACAGATTTTTTGATGCAGTGAAATCCATCGGTTACCCCGTCGGAGATATTAATGGAGAAATTCAGTCTGGTAAACGAGAGTTTACACGAATATGATTTTATATGAATTAGCATTGCGTTCGTAATGTACAGTATAATGATAGTGGTATAATTATTTTCTAGGCGCCATGGCGGCTCAAGCTACAATGCAAAGAGGAAAGAGATTTAGCACTAACGAAGCTTACCTTAAACCGGCGTCTAACAGACGAAATCTGCACATCAAAACTTACGCTAGAGTTCTTAGGGTAACTGAAAACTTAACTTGCATTAATTTTTTTTTTCAGCAAATAAAATTATTTCATAATTGTTAGGTCGTATTCGATCAAAATAAACGTGCAACTGGCGTGGTTTATGAGCAGCACGGTAGAAAATACGTCGCCAACGCTACCAAGGAAATCATTTTGTCTGCAGGTTGAGATGTTTGAAACTATTATCCACTTTTCAAATGCACGCTTAACATTGAGTGGAGACTGATTAGCATAATGACTGAAATCAACAGGTGCTATAGGTACCCCCAAGTTACTCCTGTTGTCCGGCGTTGGACCCAAGGAACATCTTGATCAATTTAACGTAAGCGTGTTAAATATTTGCTTTTTTTACAACATTCAAAATTATCTTGAGTAGCGTAGGTTTGCCCATTTGCAGGGGCGATAATATTTCTTTCAACTTTTTATAGATTCCTACAATTCAAAACTTGCCCGGCGTTGGACAAAATTTGCACGACCATGTTATGGCAACTGGCTGCACTTTTACGGTTGAAACTGATGATCCAGTTACGATATTTAACACAATAGCGCCACAAAATCTTATTAATTATCTGCTCTATGGCAAAGGTTCGTATATACATGATCATTATTTCTGTTCCACTATGACTTCGTTTACACGAAGACTTAAGTGATGTTTATAGAAGTCACGCATAAACCTTGATTTGACTTCAACTTTACTCTCAAGTCAAGGTAGGTAAAACAGGATTACATGCATGACTTGGATGTAGAAAACTACATGTCTGAAAACCTTATTCTGAGACTCTAATGACTCTAATGAGGCTCCTAAATTGAAATTCCTAATGCTAATGGAGTATGCGAATTTTCCGAAATTAAAGAAGCAAATTCGCCAGCTAAATCATTTCGGACTATTTCTATAATTTTTAGGTTCGTTGAGTTCGCCGAGCGGTGCTGAAAGCGAGGCATTTTTCAGCACAAAATACGCAAACCACAGTATCGATTGGCCAGACCTGCACATTCTTTTCGTTGCCTTAAGCCCTTTGACGGATTTAGGATTAACAAGTCGGCATCTGATTGGTTACAATGACGAAGTAAGTTGTTTTTCAGAATTTCAGGCTAATACATAACTCAAAAGCTTACAGTTAAACCATGGGAAGAGCTTAATAAAGCGTACTTGTTCCTCAAATACCGCTAAATTCCATTAAATGTTAACCGATATCGTATGGGTTTGTCATGCTGACCAAGATGCGTGCAGCACTGCATAGCACCAGAGCTAGCAGTGATTGCCCCTTAATGGGATGCTGTTGGTCATAACATGATTTACATTTTAATTCTTGCTCGTTTTTAATTCTAGACCTGGAATAAATATTACGTACCTTATTTTGGCAAGAATTCCTTCTCGATGTATCCTACCGTAATGCGCCCTAAAAGCCGGGGCTTCGTTAAACTGCGAAGTATAAATCCCAACGATGCTCCAATAATCGATCCGAAGTACCTGACCCACCAAGATGACGTGAATACCATGGTTGAAGGCAAGTTGATTAAGGGCAACATAGTATAGTATGTTGTTAATTCGGTTTTCAAAGAAACTTTTATATCATGAATAATGCATCAATATCTTGGAAAATATTTGTGCACAATTCCTCATAGAAGTTACTTTAGTGTTTAGCATTCACTTAAGAAATCTGTATTGTAGGACTCAAACTGACAGCGAGCATAGGAGCTTCTGAACCGTTTAAAAGGTTTGGAACGAAACTGATCCATAATGTAGTACCTGGCTGTGAGGGGTTTGCACAATTTTCGGACGAGTACTGGACGTGCTTTGCTCGACATATGACCTCCTCGGTGTATCATATGGTCGGAACAGCAAAAATGGGCAATAATACCGACCCCAAGGCTGTAGTTGATCCAGAACTCAGGTAGGAAAAAATACTGTTTCTTTGCAGCTTTGGGCTTGCATGGCAGATGCAGTTTAATGTTGCGCATGTAGATGGTGGGGAAATTTTTTTGAGGGAAAAAGGATTCAATCTTTTAATACGTCAATATTTGTGCATTTTATAGAGTCTACGGTGTAAAAGGGCTTCGCGTAGTTGATTGTTCTATTATGCCCGAAATAGTTTCTGGCAATCCTAATATAGTCGCTATCATGATTGGTGAGAAAGCATCCGATATGATCAAAAAGACGTATAACTACAAACAATAATTTATTGGAGATTCTGTTTGGAGATTCCTATTGTTTTTATCATCGCCATATTTCTATAACAGGAACAAATAAAACTTTTAAGAATGCATTGTATTTGCTTCAATCGTTTACAGTTATGGCTGAAAACTATTCCTAGGTTGACATAATTAAGTCCCTTATGAAAGTATTTTAAGAAGAGCATGTCTCCATTTTGATCAAATCGGACTAAAATGTGAGGGTACATGTCGCCCTTCTAACCAAATATCATCGGAAGACACAAAATCGCTCGTATTAACTAAAAACTTTGTTTTACGTTTGGTCCAATTGATTTATGATTTTAACATTTTTTACAACAAGCCCACAAAAGTCGGTCCTGGGTGGGGTATCTGATTAGCGGCGGAAGTAAAGCACTGACTATTTTCAGTACTTTTCTGTTTAAAAACAACTGAATTTTGTACAGGGTGTACAGAAAATTACATCACCGTCGCCGATGGCAGTAACAGCGAACCAAAATGATTTTTGTTTGTAAAACATGCTACAAAATAACACCTCAACCAATTCTTACGTCTTCTGGATAAGTTTCTAGACGCCTTCAATGATGTAAGTCTTTTTTGGTACATTGAATGTGCTTTGATTTCTGATTAGACAAGAAGATTCAAACACGTCTCCGTTTTCCAGATATTATATCTAAAAGCTCTGGAGAATATTATTAACAATACGGCGTTCTGGCAAAAGACGACATGGGTTTTGTCGCATTTATGACTAATTAAGGTATCACTTTTAGATGCCATCATTGAATCGTTTCAACGTCAATGCCAACATTTAAATGTCAGTCATGATTATTTATTTACCTTTACATTATTTTCTCGCAAGCTGGAGACTTCTCCAAAAAAGAACGATGATTTTCTGGCAAATAGCCTATGAAATCACCATAGTATTTTCCCAGTTGAATGGAACATTAAATTTCTTTTGAGAGTCATTGCGCACACATCCATATAGATCGAGCATCAGGATGAACATTTTCGCCATGTGGCTTAAGCAGTACACCTGTTGCCTCAGTTCAGTATACCAAATAAAATTTTTAATTACGTTCCGGTATAGAAAAATGAGATTTATAGTTAATATCTCATGAAATTATTAGCAACTGCATTTTTTTTTACTATAGAATTTTTTTTGTATCATAGCTGAGAATCGAGAAAATCTTAACTTACCTACCCACTAAGAATGTTAGAATTAAGTCTACGGTGTTACACTTGCACAAATGTTTAGCAAAACTATTAATGTTTGGTGGAATGATTTATTCATTTCAGAATTTAGTTGGACGAATACTTGATCAACTTTTCATCGTCGAAGTTCTTGAGCAAGATTCTCACAACCTTTAGCACACTAATAATTCCATTCCTCTCGATACGATTCCAGATGCTGGCCATAAAAATGCAAAATGCCAGAGCAACAGATAGTAAAACTGCGAGAAATGTTTGTACTGCATATGGAATAACTTGAACATGCACCATGTCAAATAATATGGCACAGAAAAGGAGTGCTGAAAGAATGATATAATACAGTTGATGTCGGTTCAGTTTTTTTATGCTAGCTTCTAACACACTATCGATCTCCTCTAATACGTCTTTCTGCTCTGACAACAGGGGTTCCATACGTGTTGCTAAAAAGAAAGAAATGAGGTCCGATTATTGCCTGAAGTTTGTAATAGATGAATGTTGTATAGCTAGCTATTAATTACACAATATTACCTGAAACAGTCTTTGTAATATGCAGAGATGCTACAACTGCCTCATGATCAGAAAGGGAATGGCTTAGTTGGTCATTGTTGCATTTATCCAATGGAGTTAAGCATGATATGCATCTCACGTCAGTACCTGTAGGTTACAATTTTATTTCAATAGTTGCATTTTGTTCAAAAAGGGAGGAAATGTCACAACTAACCTGTATTGTAATTATACAAAATATAATCGATGCGTTTTCCATGTGGTGCTAGTTCCAATGCTGCTTTTGGAGTGTAAGAATTCCTCGGATGTTCATTGGTACCCCCAACCTCATCCATAGGCTGAAAATTTGGTATGATTCACTTAATGACTTGCTATTATCAATTATCAGGTACATCATGCGTTTTTTCCATATATAAACTACAGTATATTTGTTTCAGAGAAATATTTTGTCACACTGGAACTCCAACTATTAACGTTAAATATCTTTACAAGTCTTTGAAAATGTAAGTATCAACACAATATACATATACATGTACATGTATCCTTTGAACGGAATCCATGTGTGCTTATTAGTATGGAAAGGGTCAAAATTTAAAACTCGCCTTTTCAAACTCCAGAAAGGAATCTAAAAGGTTTGCATTATGCCGAAGAATCCTGTAAATAATATCATCAGGTTCGCAATTAAAATCGCCTGCTATGATATTAACGTCACTCATTTCCCCTGTGGCTTTGACGAATTGACTGAATTCAAAAGCTTGGCAGATTCGGTGAGGTAAATATTCATCATCGTATCGATTATACTCAGCATGAAGCTATAGAATGGGCAAAAACGATATTATGATTATATGGCGATATCTGGAGATTACCAACCATAGCAATTCATCTACTTAATCGCTGACTTATAATGATAAACATACGTGGGCAGTGTATACATTGATCCTTAATCCGTGGCAAATAATTTTACAAAGGCCAACCCCTTTGCCACCAAACCAATCTCCATGCTGGATTTTATGAGCATAGCCATTGAGCATCCAGCACTGGAAAAATGCATCCACAATGGGGTTTTTTGAAAACAGACATATCCCAGCACCTATGACACCACTGAAAACAAAGCACATTTTGGAAAAAAATTGTTTTGTCTACCATAATAATTCATATATCTATTGAGTGAGCAGTTACCTATGAAAGTAGTGTGAATAAGGCAGAACATCTAAAGCTTTTGCAGCGATAAAATCATAATCTGAGTTTTTCCAAACCTGTAATTAAGAATTCATATCGTATCAATAGCCGTTATTGCACCACTTCTTATTATTACTTTTGTGAAACTTTTCAAAAAAATTGTTCACAAACTAACACAATACATAAAAAATTCATCCACAACAAAAAATATAAGAAATAACATTTGACCTAAATTTACAGTAGTTTTGCATTAATTTTTAGTTTTTGATGCCAACAACAACTAGACTGAAATCAAAAATACAGAGAAATCAGAATAGAACTTTAGTCAAACGTTAATTCCTTTAATAAACACAGTCTTCCATTTTCCTGACTGTTATGCTTTCCAAATAAGCATGTTACTTGTGCATTTATATTGCAAAAAAAGTTGAAAGGAGGTGATTTTACATACTTCCTGCAATACCACAATGTCGTAGTCGCCTTTGATTATTTCTGAAGCAATTGCAGAAATGCGTTCTCTTCGGTTAGCACTTATACACGGAATGCCCCTGTGATAATGTCATAAAAGATTCAAGTCGACGAATAAAATAACAATCAGAGAAAAATCAATGAAGAATTAAATAGTGCAAATTAAATTTCTCCTCAAGTATTAATAATAAAGTTAATAATATGAAAAATTATTGGACCACAAATGAATATTTGATGTTGTATAAAGCAGCATACATGTACATGTATAGCACTACATGTATTTGATTCTCCGTCAGCATATACAGTGTATGGCTGATTCCCAACCAAGCTGCATGATCTCACTACTTGAACGTCCCCTAAATCCTATATTAAATTCTTATACGAGCTAATCTTGCAATTACATGCTAGGATATACTAATACATGTATTAATTTTTGGGATCTAGAAAACTGCTGGCTCTTACGATTTTTATGAAAGTTATCTACCATTTTAGAGTAAGAGAAATCAATTTAACTGGGTCTGAGGTTTGGGAAAAATCATTTAGGACGCTTTATTTTGTAAACAAAGTTTGAAAAAATTGTTTGTCCCCCTAGCTGGCACCTGATCAAAACTGCAGGTTGGACACTTGGACGGGTTGACCTCTGAACCTGGTTAGTCGGCTCGCCAAAGTTCTCCGGCCAAAGTTCATAGGAGCAAAGTACCTACTGCATTTGTTCTGCTATTCTCATTGAAAGGACCCTCTACCTAGCTGCAGGATAGGACCAAAGTACAGGTAGCTAATCGTAGCTTAGGCTACGCCCTTCGCATATGTGCATTTATGTTCAAACTTGTAGTAGAAACTTGAATCTGCGCACACAAGATTACACCACGACTACCTGTACATTGTATCAATGCATGGAAATTAATGCATGTACATGTACTGTATATCGATAGGCTACTCACCAACAATTCAGAGTTAGAACTTTCAGTTGCACAGCCATTTTCATTTCTGGAAATGAACCACTAAACTGTCGTGAATTGCAAGTTTCATAGCAACGAATGGTACATTCATTGGTGGCCTTGTTATCTGCTACTGCAGTATATTACACGTATGCATGTTCCTATACTACATTACGTCGTCGCCATATCAGACTATCGGTTGTAAGTGAGCGCGGGCATTTTAAAAGGTTAATTATTGAGTTTCAAGTAAAGACGCAGTTATAAGTTAAAAATATATTTGACAATCATCTTGGAGGAACCGTAGACATGAAGCAACCTTTGCTGGCAGAACCACACGAGCCGTAAGAACCATATGATTATTTATTCTGGGGTCGTCCGTTTATGTCAACGCAATTTTATGAGCTGCAGTACTCCAAAAGGTATCACACACAGGTTCACGCGCATTACCATAACCAATTTATTAAATTTTCCATGATAAATAGTTTATCCGATTATAACACATTTGCATCGAGGCATAGCGTTGTCGTCCGCTATGATCGAGGCTCAGAACTTGCAGACAATCCCAGTTTCTCAATGACGCTCTTTCCACTTGACTTCTGTCATAAAATCAATTTCGGCGGGAAATATGAATTGCGATTCTGAATTTCCACTATGAAATAGGTAAATTTAGAGCTTCTTTACTAAAGGCGTAAATATTTGGTATAAGGGCAAGCATTTTTTGTATCGTACAGTGCGTATTTTTTAATTTCATTTATGTTCGTGGTTAAATAATATGGTCCTGGCAGGGAGGGACCGATGGGGGTCGTCGAATTCGGACGAAACTGGAAATAAAATTCTATAGTAGACGCGATTCTGGATACAGAATTTCCCGATTTGGTTACTTTCTGATATTTCTGAACCCATTCCTTCTATGGGAGTGAAAGAGGACCCTAGTAGCACAAAACCCCAAGAAGACGTCATTTTTATAGGGTCCAAATTGCGTCATTTTTTAACATAAAATGACCACAAAAAAACATGTCCAAAAGTGACAGCAAGGTGACGTCATTTTCAAACTAAAAAGTGACGTCATTTTCAAACTAAAAAGTAACGTCATTTATTCACTCAAAATGACCTAAAAAACATGTCAAAAAGCGACAGCAAGATGACGTCAAGTTCAGGCTATAAAGTGACGTCCCTAATAGCGAAAAATTGACGTTATTTCTAATTGAAAAAGAGACGTCATTTTTTATCGAAAAATGACATCAATTCCAGACGTGTTTGTGAATAAGTCCATTTGGTGACCTAAAAATGACGTCATTTTCAGACGTGTTTCTAAACACGTCCATGGGATTACCGAAAAATGACGTAAATTTCTGACGTGTTTGGAAAGACATGTCCAAAACTGGACGGTTCCGTCCATTCGATGACCAAAAAATTACGTCACTTTTGGTTTTTCGAAACACGTCATATTAATTAAAAGTGACCAAGAAAAGACGTCATTTTCCGACGTTATGACGTCTTTCGGAAAGGCGTTAGGGGAAGGGGGTGGGGATATTTTAATTTTTCTGTCTGCAAATGTCACACCAGAGAGCACCCGTGCCAGCTGCCGGTCGAAACTCGCTAGCGCAAATTCTCGACACGATTCCTCCGGTTGATTTTCACTTCAGTTTCACATTATTATTCCGACAGGCAGCCGAAATCCTTCAAAATCCTTCGATCTTTCCTCGCTGATTATCGACGCGCGCGCCAGTGGGTTCATTCGCGTGTGGAGGGGAGCAGGTGGGCAGTGACGTCACGCCCGCATCTGTTTGGCACCATCGCCATCAGTCAAGTTGCGCTATCCGGTATCGTCGGAGGTGTCCGGACGTCTGCTTCTTGCGTGCCATGTCAGTTGGCCTCGGACGATGCGGATGTCCAGCCGGCCAACCTGAAGTAAAATTTCTGTGGGAATACATCGGTTTTCGGTGCTGCCGCCCAATTCACCAGTCTCTCCAGGTCGGTTTCCAGCTTCCATTTGGGCTATAATTTCCGATTGATTTTTCGAACGTACGGAGGACCAATGGCGTCCAGCTCGGTGAGCCAGGAGGATTTTGACGCCGAGTACGAGCTGTCCACCCGCCGCACTCGGGTCCGGGTGGCCCGCAACAGGGGCAGCCGGCCGACGGACGTGGGCCCGGCGGCCGACGCCGAGCACCCCGAGGGGGGCTTCGGGGACCCCCAGGACGGCGCCGGTCAGCTGGGCCTGGTCGGAGGGGTGGAGCACGACACCTCGCCCAAGCCCGCGTCCAGGGCCAAGGACAAGCGCACCAGGCCCAACCACATCAACAAGGGCAAGCAGCAGAGGGACCGCAGGAAACTCAGGGAGAAGAGGCGCAGCACGGGGGTGGTCCACATACCGTCCACTGAGGTGAGTACTTGACCCATTCATAATGATGGAATGTTGTTCGTGTTGATGTGACCTAGTTGTCGGCTGGGAAATTTTGTCCCAGGAGCCGAGTGACTCTGTCCTCTTTGACCCCGGACGTCATTACAGGTGTCGCGACGGGGGTCACTGACTTGGCAACAATATAACTTACAATGGACAAGAAAGTAACTGGACCCTAAGGGCAATGCCAAGGCATTGGGTTTTCGAGTTTTACACCCCACCCCCAATCCATTTTGGTCCGAATTGGGCAATTTCCCACACTTTTTTTTTTGGGCAGGGGGCACCTGTGGACGTCACACGTCCTGTTTCCGTATATACAGTGTAATGTATACAATCTTGGTACGCGATGTAAATAGCTTATGTGTATATACAGCAAGATTCATGTTTGAATGCATGTACCGGTATTTTCTTGACGTAGCCAGACTATATGGTAATAAAAGTTCATGAAATGTCATTCATCATGTAGTTAGAATGATTAGATGGACGTGTACTGTGTAGGCCTGCTGTAGAACTTTTATATAAACAAAAATCGAACGTCTTTCTTGCTGATCCCCACCTCTTATTATTTTACGAGCCACCACCCCCGTTAAATCGCAGAACGTAAGGGGACATTCAACTCCCCCCCCCACCTTCCTGTCTTCATTTGTCATCCATTGTATTTATTTTCTTATATTTATCATTTATGTTATATTTATAATTTATATGAACGCGTCAATCAAAGTCTTCTATCAAAATGACAACCTCAACGTCCATGCATGTGTAATTGCCAAAATGCAGCCTGACACATGTAATGGGTCGCGACATTGTCAGAAATCAAATTGCGCCCTTTTGTTCATTCAAAGACTCAAAGTTGCCATCTTGATGAATTCGTCACCACCTCTTCAGTCTGGATTTTATGCTGACTTAACCTTAATACTGTTTGCCATTTATGCACCGAAACACTCTGCACAAATGTGGTGGTGAATCGATGCAAACCCAAGGCCCAGGCCGTGCTTATCCTTACCAAATGTAAAGTTTTCAGAAAAGGTTTACTCGTATAAACGCGCACATGTTGGTTGCCATTATAATATTAGTGGGTGCCTGCCTACCTGGCAAGACACGTTTGTAAATTAGCCTTTAAATTCTCACAACATAAAGTTTCAAACCTTGCATTTGTAATGACAGATACTTTATGCCAGTACACGGTTTCTACCTGTAGACAATCATCCTTGACATCAATGTAGAAACAGACAATGATTGGATATGGTGCAGATTCTTGCTGTCTTATAGCCGTTAATGTTTCAAACCCAGCTTGAAAATTTTATATTTCTTTGCTTTCTCTTTAATGACATTCTCGCGAAAATGCGTGCAGTTATACGTCGTGCAAGCCTACTTTATGCATTTGAATTAGAATGCACATGTACGCCGGTCATTTACCCCGTCATAATTTTTTTTAATCCCCACGTGTGACATTACGTCTTCAAGAGAGAGTATTCTAAAGTACACTCGTACATTGAAGGGTTATGTCATCAATTTGGGGAAAGGAGGGGGAGCAGGGGCACCCAAATGATGATGATGATGTCACCGTTGCAGTTTTATAAAACATTGGGTTAAAATTCATTATTCTACATTCTTTTTCATTCTTTCATTTTCCGAGCTAAGTAAAATTTATTCATTCATTCTTTCTATTCCTCATTTCTCATCATTCATCATTCTTTCGATCAATGATCTTCTTTAATCAATCCTGTTCATAGACTTATACATATTGTGAAAAATTAGGCTAAAACATATCTTTTGGTGAATCCAACAAGTACATGTATGCACTAGTAGGATAGCTAACTGGGTTGAACTTTTTGTTTGCAAGCTGTGTGTTTATCTACTAGTAGTAGAGATAAACATTATTTGTATTTCCCAATGTATGATTCAGAAAATGTATCGTATATAGTAAAAAAGTGTTATTTCAATTCTACAACTTGCTACTTATAGTTATACCTTACCTGACAACGTTAGAAACACGGAAATTTCCTTTTACTTTATCTACTATAACCAATGGCTAGACATTCAGGAACAGTGTCTATATGCAATCAGATATACAGATACATGTTTGCACAGTACGTAATAACTTGGCGTCTCAGTATTTCAAAAATAAAATACTACGAAATGCAAGTACGAGGCAAAACGAATACAAGTTAATGCAATGTAGGCCAGTTACAGTGTATGTTGTTTTATTTGAAAGTGGTAGACATTTTTTGTGCAAAGTCCCACTGTTCCACTGGATGTCTACTAGTTACACATGTGGAATGACAGTTACTGTACAATGTCATGTCGCGCATGCATTTCAAGAGTTACATGTACAACTAAAAATTCCAATTTGAAGTGGAAGCAAATTCGTAACTCGTTCTGAAGCGAATCGTATTTTCCACACCTGCGTTTACAGTATACTAACATTTACTTTAGGCGCTATATGGAACTGTTGGCGAAAATTACTTTTTTTTTCACTGAATTGAGTCTTGTCAGTTGATGTCTGGGCCTATACAGTATCTTTCAAAAATGAGGAGTTGATGAATCTGATACTGGTCCTTCATTGCCCATTGGACACAGTTCTCATTGGCATTCGCTAATACGCTGTGTAATGGGTTCCTGTACGGTGTACATGTATACAGTAATTGGCCATTTATTGACTGACATTGATAGCCATTAGGCCTGTGTTATTGGGTTATCATCCAGCGACCTTCAATGCGGCGCTTCGGTAGGATGAATAATAATGAAAATCCGGTATGCGACTGGAATGTCTGTCGTTTTGAATACCAGACAAATATTTGACCCTTTTCAACAGAATGACGCACGGATGTGACGGATTAGCGTGATTCATCCAGATTACCACTAGAAACATTTACATACCAATAACAATGACTTTCCGTTTCGTTTGACACAGAATTTAACCCCAATGAGGAAATGTTTAATGGGAACGCTTCAATGAGCAGTTGATGATTTCACGTCTCATTTAGAAATACTGTACACCCGACAAAAGGAAGAGTTAACTCATTTGCAGGTATTGCATCAGAAAACAGGACGACGATTGGGCTGGTCTAGGACAGCAGTTGTTAGCTATAGTAGACCCACAAAGTGATGGAACTGGAGATCAGCCAATCAGAGAGATGTGGCTTGTCGATTAGCGCTTCCATGTTTGTTCAGTCGGTGAAAGTCCATTGATTGTACGCAACTAGGCTAAATTAATCGCCAACAGGCGATTGGCCTCTATTGGTCGGCAGATTTAACCCAGTTCCATCACTTCGTATTTTTACTATAGCGCTCCTATCGTTATTTGTTAACAAGGAGATTCGCGAACAAACTTTTCTAAACTACATGTACAGCGTACACTGTACATGCAGTACACTGTATACGTTGAAATGTTGATTCTTTCAATAATGCCATGTCATTGTCGTCCTGATTATTGCGTGCATTACCCCTTCATTGAATCAGTTGAATGCATTGTCTCGAAGGCGCACACAATGCTTTTTTACTGGGGATATTTATTGACAAAACTTAAGGTATATATTTGATGTAAAAACCCACCCTTATTAGTCCTTAACATAGTTTTTCAACCCTTCACTAATGCAACATCCTTCATGTACATTACATGTATGACATCTTTGGCCCACGTATGGTCATTTACTGTACATCACTGTAATCACATTTGGGTTATTTTCAACCCATATAAAACTTGTAAAACTCCTGCCTCCTCTGACCAGGAGGAATTTATGAAGTTGTTGTTCTGGTTTAAACCTAGTGAAGAAATAACTTTTCTTGGTAGGCCTACATGTACATAGAAGCATATGGTTGTAAGATTGTTTAACCCTTTATTTACATTCAGCTGGCATATTTTTTCATCTTAAAGAATATGACTCAAGTTGTAAGCCTACGTGTACAGTATAATGTAAGTTATGTCAAAACCTGAAATTGAGGTGGTTCCAAAATGTGTGAATGGCCGGTTCAGTGTAGAGATTCCGTGTGTACGTGTCGCAACTTTCATGGCAATCGCATTTTCGTTAATTGAGTTCCCATTTTAGGAATTCCCATAATGAGTAAACTGCAACTTTATGGATGCCATTTTACCGCCTTGTATGGTTATTCGGCGATCATTTTAAAATCCCGTTAGCTATGAAACCAGTTATTATTAACGGGACGCATGATAAATTATAATTAGGTATACCGTTGACTTATAGGCTTTCAGGGAAGTCCTTGACAGTCTTGTCTCCTGGCTGCACTTCTGGAGAATACTGATTCGAAAAAGCTGAAAAATGAAAATTGTTTGCCTTCACGAAAAACATCTCTGCATTTTTGCTCAATTTCACTTTTTGGTCAGAATGTGTCCGTCTCTGTTATCGCGGTAGATGCGTGGCATTAACCTTGTAAGAATTCCAGCTTGTAATAACATTTTTAGGCCTTTCTTTTTCTGGGAAACTGGTTGAAATTCCTCGAAGAAGGCGCATTCAGGTCTCTAAACCCCCTTAAAAAGGATAACCGACTACACCTGCATGCATGTGATATTTTGCATTTTATGGAAGCTCTGATTGTGTTGATTAATGAGAGCTAATCGTTGCACATCAATCCCTAAACGGTATCTTTTACTGCGTTTTGAATGCAATTTTACTGCGCACTGTATCAGGGTGTCTACCTATCATGGATGTCATGAAATTCGCATAAGGGTCATGGAATTTTATTTCTTGATTACGTTTTTGGACAATCAAAATTCGCCTCCCATTTAATTGAATTTTACCTACCAATTTGGAGTACTTTGATGCCATCGTTCAAGTGTAATGGCATCATCTTTCGATTAGTACAATATGTAATTGGCCGGCTGATGATGATAGGGGTTGGTCAAGCAGACTCACCACTTTATAAAATAAGAAATTGGGGGCAAGATCCGTCATTTATCAACTATAGTTTTTGAAAAAAAATTCACCTATTGCGTCCCCACGAAATGTCATGGGGTTTAACATAAAATTAAATTCATTAAATACCTGTATGCACCCTGTGTATGCTGAATACGGATATATTCTTATTATGTTTGGTGTCGTATTTAGTCGACCCATTTTTCACTTTTGTTGTGCTCAGAAACTGCTACTGGTTCCAAAACTCAAAACTTGAGTGGTCATTTTCCCGGATTTTATTGAGCCAAAGCAAGTATTTTGTGCCAACAAAGAGGTCCGTGAAGATGAAATTGCTCGGCTAATCTGGAGAAAAATCTGCCGAACTGGGAAAGTGGCGACAAACCCTGCCCAGATTTCTGCAGAAAAACACGAAATCCTGATTTACGATTAGCAAGGAGGAATTAATTGGTATGGATTATGCAGCTCGACGAGCTCGTAATATGCCAAACCTACATTTGCAGTATTTTCACAACCCGTTTTCATGTACCTTATTTCGTTGCCGTTTTTTTTTTGTTGAGGTGGGTAACATCTTGAGACTGCCTCCACTGAGCGATGCAAATGATGTACATCGAAGCGTAATGACTAATTGCTTACTGTTAGGAAACGAGCAAACTGTAGGCTCAAGAACAATAATGTTAACCCAGCAGTTGATATTGAGGCCATTGCAACTTGTTTGTCCATCACAATCTTGTTATTTTTGCGTTTGTGCGCGCCTTTTGATTTAGGCCAGCATAAATTGTTCGAGCCTTGAAACTAAGCTCGGACATTAGTTTTGGACAACAATGAAAATGTTTGAAAAACGAGCGCTGGACGGACGTCGTATAGTCTTGTAACAATTAAGATGAAGCAGAGTTTTGTTGAGGAAAAAATGAGATCTAGCCCATAGCAGTTTTTAATTGCATTTAATGCAAGTTTATTAGAGGCGAAAAACCCTGAAACTGTTTCTGAAAAAACAGTAGGAAAAAACGCCATTTTTTCATCCATACTTTGGTTAAATGTCCAATAATCAGGTTTTGCCTCCAATTTCTTTTCAACATCTACACTGTACATTGCAGAATTCCAACTGAAATCCAGATTTTTCAGTGCGTGCCTCTTCAACAGGGAATTAAAAACCTCGTGTCAGCTTCACTATATCGATTTTTTTCATTACTTATTTTTTTAAATATTATAAATAATTGACTCTTGTGACATTATTGTTGATGGATTCGACTGTAAACGTGTTTTTATGATACACGTTGCTTTAATATTTTAAGCTAAAGACATGCATGCAAGTTGAACAGTAAGTTCCAAATGTTCCAAATGTGCATACAATATATTTCAACCGTAGTTGTCTGACATACAAGAATGACAACTGTTGGAATTTATCCTCTTTTATTTCATTTATTTGAAGGTAGGATCGTAAATAGTGGCAAAACAGTGTGACTGTGATATACATGTAACAAGTCAGTCAGATGACTGCATGGTGAAAGACCTGCTATCACGACTTGTAGGCTATTTTATTTTCGAAAAACTATCCAATTCTGAATTTTAACCCGATGTTTATTAAAACAACAATATCAGCTGACCATCTCCTTCGTAAAATGATGACGGTGATTTCTTGAAATAAATTTACAACCCTTGAGTATAAATGGCGATGCCTCCAGGCCGGAAAGTTGACAACATACTGGAATGAAAATTCCAAATAAGCTTAGTTACTGCCCAAGTAGCACACAGACGTTGAATAGACGTTGATTTTTGGTTTATACGTCTATTTTTCGTCTACAACTGGTTATGG